>OX155956.1:7978910-7988910 GCA_944548615.1 Micropterix aruncella | reverse complement strand
ATTTTAAATATATAAACTTACACCAGAAGTGTCACGCATCTGAAGACGGGGAATTGCAGTCTTTCAAATACATAACTTTTATTTTATTCAAGTTCATCGTATATCCGTAAAAAAGCAGTTTTTCATAATTTTCTTTGTAATTACGTAATATAACAATATTTTTAATTTTAGAATTATTTGTCTTCATATAAAGTTTGAAAATCAGTAACTAAAACAAAAAATATATAAATGCACCAAGTGTGTGTGCTAGATATATGAAAAAAATGGTTTTGTAGGAGCCTACGGCCCTACATACCCACAACAAAAAGTTAATTTCACAGAACAGAAAACTGCAGACTCGCTCAAACTTGCACGAGCAGCTGCAGTTAATTTCCAGCTAAATTTGGCAAATATTGCCCAGGCAAGCGACACATGCGTCGCCCCACTCGTAGCTATTGCATCACCGATCACACTATAAAACGCAGTACATTGCATTCGATGATTATCATTCCTTTGGCAGACAGTTGCCCCTCTACATCATTACTTCGGCAGACAGTTACCGCGCTCTACACATCGTCCCCTCAGCGGACAGATATCTCGACTACACACTTCATTCCTCGTCTACATACGCACCGTCACGGCTTCACCTCGCGCCCACACTACAACACAACGGCAAAAGCAACTCAAGGCGTTAAGAACTGGCGGCTTCGATTCACTTCTCTTCAATCTTCTGAATAAACTCTTCTACACGGACATCTGCGACTCTCATTAACGGAGCAACCTTCATGCTGAGAACCACCCTTCGCTCACAAGCAATTGGAGTCTAGTGAAGGGTGACCATTCTCACAGTTTTAAATCTTTTTAAAAAGTAATCCGTCATTTTGGTTTTTCCACAACTTTATACGATTTGTTAAAAGTTATTATAATTTTTAAAAAGACTGTTTTCTTTATAAGAATTTATGAGGCAAATATTTTTTCATTATTAGAAAAAAAAACGGTGTCATAGTTAGTTGGTGGTTCAAAGGTAAAGCTTGTGATTTATTAATCGAACGAACATTCGCCAACGTGTGGAGCAAGCATAAGGTAAATACACACTTTGCTTTTTATTCATTTATTATTAAAGAAAAGAAAATATCGGAACATTGAATTCCAGTTGGTGTCATGTGAATCCAGTTGATGTCATATCTATTGTAAGCTCAGAAACCCTCTGTTTATTATGTGCCTTCGGCGTCGCGACGCCTCACCGAAAGTTGACACCCGTTGGCACCCGCGGGAAACATTAACGCTATTGACAGGGGAACGTTGGCAAATGGCAATCTTTTCATTTTCATTTCGGGGGACGGCTTTTCATAACGAAATCTGAATATCCGGAGCTGCCGCTAATTTCCGTGGACGATAATTTCTCAAAGATCAAAGAACTTAATTGCTTATTGGGGTCGTAAAGCGCTTTGTGCAAATAATAACAAACAGTTTATTTTATGAGCTTACTTGTTTTAATATCTTGATTGTATAACTTCTTTATTAGAAGGAGTGCACTGTTGTTATGAATACTTTTATATTTGTATTTTGAGTTTGGTTAATTTTTTTTTCAGTTTAAACACCGTGGAATTTAAATTTAGCACTAAATTTTAAGGGGTGATTCTACCCATTAAATAGATCACAAAAACATATTGTTTATTTTTTTTATTCATAAAAAAACAATTTAGTAATAAAGTATGGCACCCGAATAGTTTTGGAATATTTTAGAACTTCATTTTATCGAAAAAAATATTTTCATGATTTATTTAACGGGTAGAAACACCCCTTGAAATTGTGTGCGCAATTTAAATTCCACGGTGTAATAACAGTAAATTTTTATTTCCATATCTTCGCTCTATATTGTGAGACCTCGTACACGCCAAGAACCAAACTTTCCAGGTCATGGAAATAATTAAATAACTTCGTTCACGAAATGTTTTTGTTTGTTGTGTGAATGGGACCAAACTTGTTTATTTTTAGTTTTTTGTACTAACGGTTAAAACTGTCAAAGAGTTGAGTTGATTGCGATAAATTAATACTACGCCAGTAATAGTTGTCACTGAATAAAACAATAAACTTATGCCTAAGATATGCTACTGCAATGAGAATTACAATAATACTAAACGATTTTAGCCCTCAGGACATGGTCAGAATTATTCGGCGCGTGAATTTACACAAATAAAAATAAAAAACGCAAAGCCGAATTTTTGACGCGTACACATTTATAAGTCTTCACATATAGATATACGATATAATGATATATACAAGTGTCGAACTTATTGCCAATCGGCCATATCTAACTCGCATCCCATAAAGTGGACATAAAAAAGTAATTAATTAATCCCTTCGGCTACGTAACGACCAAATTTGGTTGCACGTCAGAACACCGTATACTACGTAATGACCAATATTGGCGGCTTGTTCCCGGAGCGTACAGTAATATTATTTTATAATTCGAACGCATCCTAAAATCCGTACCAAATATCTCATTATTACCTAGACATTACTATCTATACATAGACGGCCGCTAGAATAATTTCGTGCGTTATTTCGCGGATATTTCTGGTAAAATTCCATTGTCAAGTTTGGTTATATTTATGAGCGTCTGATAATAAAACCAATTAAACTCAGTACAACCGTAAAGAAATTATATATTGACGTAAATAAAGCGTAAAGTATAAAGCGGAGCGAGATAACAAAAATACCGTGGTTCCACTGTAACTTCATACAGGCGACTGGCACTGATCATATAAATAAGATGCGGAACTCAGTACATTTGAATCGAAATTCACTTTTGTTAGTACCAGCGACTATAATATAGCCAACAGCACAAAAACCGCATTGCAGCCAACCGTCGCAATTTCTTGTAGAATGTGTCTGTCACACTCTTTTTCAACACTCTGGTTTTAGCAGAATGGCAACCCTCTGGTCTTGCGAAATGGCAACATCTGACCAATGCAATAGTTATCATTAACCAGCCTATTTATCGATATCGATAAAAACGCCACAAGCCAGCGCAGCCCACCTATCGATATCGATAAAAACGCCACAAGCCAGTGTAGCCCACCCTTACCGGATACATAAATCGATAGAAATAAAAACAAAATTACGAATCAAGCATACGGTTTATTGATGTCTCGTATTAAAATAAATATTAATACCTACTATGAAAAAATGTGCCATTAAAAATACTGCCATAAGACACTCACACCCTCAGGTTCTCCTCTCTTGCGCCTAATTAGTCCGCAAACTATGTACACATTTCTTATACATCGTCACTTCCCGAGAGGCGGCACAAAACTCGAAAAACCCAAAATGAAGCCGGTAAGACGTAAAACACAAGTGACGCAGCAAACGGTAAGCAAACAACGCACATAAGACGCACCATTGATCACACGCACGACTGACAGCAGAGCGGAAGCGGTGTGCGGACGCTATGCATGCGTATGCGCAGCAAAATGCGCAGTATGTGTGATGGTCAGACAGAGCAAAGACAATATACAGCTCGCGGAAAAGTAGGCAGACGCGTCTCGCAGGCTGACAACCGCATTTCGTGTTATTGTGGCATAGTTAAGTTGCCACCTTGATAGTCGCTGGCTCCATACAAATTTTCTTTCTATGGAAGTGGCCGCCCACTGGCGACTGGCGAACGCCGGACGCCGCCGAGTCCCTCTCCGTCGGGCCCGCGATCCACGCTCGTCGCGGGCGCAGGGGCGCGCGGGGGACGAGGAACTGGTAGCTTCACTACTGTTTATTATTTAATTTATTTAAGTGACTTGACGCACCATATCAAGTATTACCTTTGATAGGGAATGTAATAAAATTCACGATAGTATTTACAATTTCTAAATAGGGTTCCGTATTTTTCCGCAAGACAAGTACAAGTTAGAAATGTTGTTTTTTTCACTTTTCCGACTTCTCATATTTATTCATAATTATCTAATCGTTTTACAAAATGAGATTTTAATATTCTATTTACGAAATTTCAATGCAATAATTGTGCAGTTATTCTTTTTATGATTGCTATAGTAGTTCCATAGTTATAGTACTTTTTGTCGAGCGCAGCGATTGAACAAATTCCAATAAATTGCCGCGGTCTGCCATGAAATTATGTCGCTACTCGAAGGGTTAAATCAAAACAAATAATACAGGTATCCGCCGGCATATTTTATACTTTAAACAAAAAAATAAAAAATATTTAGAGGAGGAAAGTTATTTAATTATCACAAGACAGAAGGATATTGCGGTTTTTTTTAAATAACACCACTCAAATGGCGTCCGTTTTGCTGCAGACATTCTTGTAATCTGGACCTCACGTTGTCGAAAACTCGATTGTAAAATCTGAACTAATAGCTGCGATTTCGTGTTGGATATTTTTCTGTAGGGCCCATATTTTTTTTTGAAAATCGCTGTAAACGTGAGATTCAAGGTATCCCCAAAGGAAAAAAATCAAATGGGCCTTAATCTGGCGACCTGGGGGACCCGTCAATGTCACCAAAGCGGCTTATAGATAGGTAGTTTGAAGTATGCACAAGCCACTATTTTCTTGGTATGCTTGTCTTAGTACGGGCCTAGGCCTAGGCGACATTGATCTAAAGAAGGACGGCGGCGGTATTCTCTTTTTTGCTACTATTTACAACGGAGCCTTTCATGATAATATGTAATGTATTGTAGTTTAAAAAAATGCGAATGTCTTTAAATAATTAAATAATTAAATTAAATTAAAATAAGCCTCAACCGCAAAAGCGCGGTACGTACCTGTCTACTGCCTCATGGCGACTAAATAACCCGACATACCGCTTCCCTTCCTACCGCGTCTCTTGTCGGTTCAAGCTTAGTTTTAAGTGTAAAATCTGACGGCGGACACCCTTCATAAAAAAGTACTTTACCAATAATAGATATTCGGCGAGAGGATGCTGAAATGGATAGACATATGAAAAGAAAGAACTGGTTAAAAGTGAGAGAGACAAAAGTCTTTTAGGTGAGTCTTGAAATATCATAAAGTCGTAATAGCTAATCGACAGCTCCAGAGATTTTCCAAGTGAACACTGAAAGAGTTGCTCAAAAAGTCGGTTTTATGCAGTGGAGTTTTAATAAATTATCTAAATATGATCGTAGCGTAGGGCTGTGGCAATTTATTGGTCAGAAGAACTCGGGCAAATAGGATGGTGACTATAAGGAGAGGATACAGAACAGAAGAGCGAGAATAATATATTTCTCCATTGGTGTTTTTGCAGTCAGATTATTCGGGCCCTGTATTCGGACACATGATCATACTTCTGTAGACCGAAAATTGACTAAATGCTAGACAATTTTCCTACCACTAAAAATATTTTTTCTGTGGCATTTTCCATGTCAAGTAATTAAGGCGCAGCTGCATTTGTAAAAAACGTAAAAGTCTTAGACGTTACATCAGAGATATGCTTTAATGTAATTAGTGAAAAATAATATTTAACAAAAACAAATATTCAATTGCTCAATGAAACCTGTTTTGTCGAATGAAAAAAAAAACAATAAATATTTTTTCTTAATATTAACGTAATATACATGTATGCACATTTATATATTAAAACGAAAGACCTTTCTAAAAGGACTTTTCGTAAATTGATGAAAAACTCCCCAAGGAGCTGTACTGTAAATTTTAGGTCCATGAAAAAAGTTAAATGTACCCAGAACTCACACAAATAACGAACAGTTAAAGTTACTCACGAATTATAATAATGTCTATTGAAATCTCGAGTGTATGCTGTATAACGCGATATTAGAAGTTCTATTATAGAACAGGTAGTATAAGTGAACTTGTGAAGTGTAAGCAGCATATTATGCAGCTAAATAATGGAATCATACAAATCCTACTACTATTATAAACGCGAAAGTTTGTAAGAATGTATGTATGGATGTTTGTTACTCTTTCACGCAAAAACTACTGAATGGATTTTGATGAAACTTTACAATAATATAGCTTACACATCAGAATAACACATAGGCTATAATTTATAAAGATATATAGTTTTCTATCATCATTATCACAATTTTCCATCACCACGCGGGTGAAACCGCGGGGAGCAGCTAGTATATATATATATATTTTCACTAATAAGATCAAAGAGCACTGATTCATAGGTTACACACTTTGTTACCCAGCTGATAAGCTTTGGGCTTGCCTGAATTTGGATGGCTAATATAGTGCTTATACAACACAGAAGATCGTCGCAGAAAGTGAATTTATGAGTTTTGTAATAGGCTGTTAGTTTTCTCTTCCAAGAATTGAACATTTATTTCCGTAACACACTGACCAAAGCCTATTACGCGAGGAGTCGGGCGCATTTCCTCTGAGCTTATTTATCAAAGAACCCTCTGAGTGTAAATCACGACGTTTGTGTGCGTGGGTGAAAAGGTTCGCAATGGATAGTTATTCTTACTAGCACCTCGTCGAGATCTAACAGAAAAACCCTCCTCTACGCCTATTTGATGTGTGATATTTTACCTAATAAAACTGTGAGGAAACACTTAAACACGTCATATTATTGTTAAATAGCACGATGTTCTGTCCGTTATTACTGATATTTTTTTTCTCATCAACAGTAGTCACCAACTTCGACGTTACTTCTACAAATATTACCTTGATATCATATTAGAGATATTATCATCGAATATTTTTTGTATGTTAGAAGATTTGGGTAGGTATACGCACCGATTATTTTATTTAATGGCAGGCACAACATATTGGGAAACGAATCACTTTGACAAATGATTCGTTTCCCAATATTCAACAATGAAATAGAAATAGATTTGTTTTTTATAAATATATTTTTTCATGGTAACTTATTCTATAAGAAAAACTGAGTTCAAATTATAAACGTGTTTTCTTGGTTAGGATTTATTTATCGAGAAAAATCATTTTTTATCATCAACTTTCGGATATTGGTTTTTATCAGTAACAAAGATCTAAATCAATAGAAGTTGTTGATGATTTTCAATGCAGGTTTTTTCGTAGAATTGTAGACTGCATTGCGTTTCTTCCATTCCATAGAGGTAATAGAATAGAGCGCGGGTGTGTGAAGGTGGATTGAGAGTGAATGCGTTTACCAAATAGAAAGAGATAGCTGCATATAAGACCCCCTCTATCCTTGTCTAGTTGCGCATGGGCGTTTATCCATAGCATAGCAGACTTATGGCGTCGAATCGTTGCCATAGTGATATACTTGTATAAACGTCGCCATAGTGATATATTTACGTGTCTCCCGTGCATGCGCGACTAAACAAGGATAGAGGGAGTACTATATGCTGCTGTCTCTTTCTATTCGTCTGGCGCGTTCTCAGTCTAGTCGCGGGGTCTAGGACTTATAGGTCATGGTTTCTTTTAGAACTAATATCGGGAAAAAATCATGCGAACGAGGCAGAGCAGTGCTTTAGAGTGGAATGTAAAATGAATGTTTTTATCATTTCCTTCACATAAACTACTTGCCTCATATAAAACTATTTGAATTAGTTTGAAAATATTTCTTCCAGTCTTAGACTGTGCCGCGTTTTTGGTAGTTTTATGCTGGAAAAGTGATTAATCACTCATTTCATTTTCCGCTCTAACATATTGGGCTGTCTCGCTCGCATAAACTAATTCCAATTTTAGTTCACGAAAAAAATTGGGCCCATCATCCATTTAAAAAATATCCTAATTCCTTGTTAAAGTTAAAATGTTAAGAAACGCTTTTTTTATTTTTTTCTTGTTTTATATTAAAGAAATCATTTGTGAAAACAGTATATAACAAACACATTTGAATATATATTTGATTACGTAATAAAGTGTTTAAGAAAAATATATGCTTACACATGAAAATCTCATGTCTACATTTTCTAATTTTCGGGAAATTTCGTTTAAAGATTATGTTCCAAATTTTGTTATCAAATATTGTTCCAACCTTTAATTAGTTGGCACTTATATCTTACAAAAAAATACAACCCCGCCAAACAGTCAACATTTTGGTTGATGTATAAAAAACATAGGTACTTAATGATATGAAAGTTAGTCGTCATTTTATATACGATAATTATAAATATTGTGGTGAAAGTACGATTTATTTTTTTTATAAAAATTTTAAATTATTAAATGAAAGAAGCTTTTTATTTCATTCTAACTAAATATACAAATGGCGGAATTATTTAAAAATCTATTTCTTTTAGCCAACCTTTAGAGACGTGAAAAAATACGCTAGGTAACAAAGTAGGTACATATTTTATTTATTTATTTATTTATTTCAAACATAATGATAAAACACATAAAAATGGGCATACCAAGTAATGGTGCGACAAAACAGCGGCCCACATTCACATGACCATGCTCAGCGCATACCCAACTAGGCCGAATATAGCCTGTATCTGGGCATACGACTTATTTTCTGACTTAGGTGGAGAAGCCTAACTGACGTAGGTACTCATATAGATACATATACACATACACACATACATATACATACATACACAAATATATAAATATAACGATCTAGATATATTATAGTAATATTCTTTTGCATTATATTACATTTTGTTTAATATCTTATATCATATTATATAGTATAATAGTAAAGTTATGCAGAAATATTATTTTTTTGAGATATGACTTGTAGTATAAGTTGCTTACATAAGCTATATATATAAGTATATATATAGTATAGTATGTATATAAGCTATATACTTGCATATATAAGTTGTTTTGTTGAAAACAGTTTGCAACGCAGAATAAAATCGAAATCTTTATGCTGGGTCAGATGTAATCCCAAAAATCAATAAATATGCTTCAAAGCAATACCTTCCTAGCGAAACCCATGAGAAAATATGGCTCTTAAAAGAGAGAAAGGGATATCAACCCGATTCGACATTTTGTTGTCAATAATTGAGTAGGGCACTGCTAGCCATGCCACTCAAATATACTGATTCGATTATATTGCCAACTCTCTTCTACGTTATTTTATAGGAAGAAACGTGCGAAGGCGAGGGCGCGACAGGCAGACCCAGAATTTTTGATTACACGAAATTTCCTTTAAGAAATGCGGTATTTTATTGAATCAGGCAACGAAATGAAAATAAACACAGGACGATTCAACTAAAATTTGATTTGATCCAATAAACTCACGTGGACTACATTTAAATAAAAGCAACATCGGTCACCAATGACAGGACCAAAGTAGCGAAAGTCAAAACATTCCTATTCTTGAATTGGCGGTAAATATTCCTTATTTTTTTAAAGAGGTAGCAATGAAAATAAGAATTGGTTGACAGTCTAAATTTTCAAGTCATTTCGTTGCTATGATAGCGCCTTTGATTTTTCAACGACCTTGAGTTACCGTAAAAATCAACCAAAGTTAACCGAAAAATATCCACAAATTCCATTACATACAGCGACGGCGGTCAAAGAAACCTTTTCTACACTTGGCTGGGAACTCTTGCCTTACCTGCCGCACTCACTATATTTGGACCATTCTGACTAGATTGACTGACTAGTTTTCGCGTCATCTATTTGATGCCCTTAGAAAAACTTTATAAGATAGCTATCGAAAAAATGCAGAACATCTTCTTGAGGCACTTTTTGCAATTGCCTCTCATTCGGCTCTTTTACCTAGCAACTAATTCTCTACTATATTAGTTTCGAGTTTAGAAGAAAGATGAATAATAGCCGATTTGACTTTTTTTTCTAATTTTCATTAGCACTGCTCATAGTCCAAATAATTAGGAAAATATTTGTCTAAGAGCACCATTACCACCAACAGGATCAACAGATTTATTTAAAATACCCCATTGTAACACCTGTTATGCTGGTAACTGTCAAATAAACAGACTAATGAAACCTACAACTATGAATATTTTCATATAAATGATCAATGTTTTCATAAAAATATGTTCAATATAAATTTATTTCTAGTAACAAGAAGACACTGCTGGTAAACAGGAGAATACTAAAAGAATAATCCACACCCAGAGAGAGAGATATATAGAGAAACAGAGATAA
>OX155956.1:7908069-7975569 GCA_944548615.1 Micropterix aruncella | reverse complement strand
GTTTTAATTTTCAGAACACAATGTCATTTTAGAAAGCAAAGTAATCAGGATAGGAAAAAGGAAGAAAGTGTATTTATTGATATAAGTATTACAATTGTATATTATGCTTACAAGCTTTAATGAAATTCATTAAAAATAATTATGAAAATCACATATTTATATTCAGTAAATTAGCGTGTGTGCCTGGTGTCACTCAACTAGGCACATGTACAATTACAAACATGCCAAGTTGAGCTTTAGTACATTACTAAGACCAACACAAAATTTGTTATGACTAGTGTTTCCAGTACAAAATTATAAATTCGTGAGTAATTACGTAAATATGTAAATAAGGTAAGTAAAATAGACGTTAATCATTAAAAAAAATATATTTGAAATCGAAATACTCGAAAATATATTCTTTTGAATTTAAGGGGAGGAGATTTAACAATCACGCTCTCCTCACATAAATATATTCTTACACACACATAGATCTAAGGTCACACACATACACACATATATACATACATACACATCCTACTCACACACACACCTCACACACATACACACAAATAGATCTAATAATAATCGGTAGTGAGTCAGTGAGAAAATTTAAGGATAAAAATATACCTAGGTTATTATAGTCAGGGTAAAAAAAATACAATAAAATAGGTAACCATCTTTCAAGAATATTTAACATAAAGGAATTGGCTTCAAGTTTAATAATCCTCCTATTCAATTCCACTTTAGTAGATTAATGATTATTAGAGCTCTGATGGCAGACTTGTATAAACCTATTATTGTAATAGGAGAGAAAGTATCGACCGCGGAGACACTCCCTCTTGGATATTTCAATGGCTAAAATGTCAGAAAGTGTCGCCGATCAAAATGATATATCTGAGTTTTCAGAAAATTCGCGACACTATTACCATAGTATATTTTAAATACTTACGCCACTTACACCAGAAGTGTCACGCATCTGAAGACGGGGAATTGCAGTCTTTCAAATACATAACTTTTATTTTATTCAAGTTCATCGTATATCCGTAAAAAAACAGTTTTTCATAATTTTCTTTGGAATTACGTAATATAACAATATTTTTAATTTTAGAATTATTTGTCTTCATATAAAGTTTGAAAATCAGTAACTGAAACAAAAAAAATATAAATACACCAAGTGTGCTTGCTAGATATATGAAAAAAATGGTTTTAAATCTATTAAAAAAGTAATCCGTCATTTTGGTTTTTCCACAACTTTATACGATTTGTTGAAAGTTATTATAATTTTTAAAAAGACTGTTTTCTTTATAAGAATTTTTGAGGCAAATGTTTTTTCATTATTAGAAAAAAAAAACGGTGTCATAGTTAGTTGGTGGTTCAAAGGTAAAGCTTGTGATTTATTAATCGAACGAACATTCGCCAACGTGTGGAGCAAGCATAAGGTAAATACACACTTTTCTTTTTATTCATTTATTATTAAAGAAAAGGAAATATCGGAACATTGAATTCCAGTTGGTGTCATGTGAATCTAGTTGATGTCATATCTATTGTAAGCTCAGGAACCCTCTGTTTATTATGTGCCTTCGGCGTCGCGACGCCTCACCGAAAGTTGACACCCGTTGGCACCCGCGGGAAACATTAACGCTATTGACAGGGGAACGTTGACAAATGGCAATCTTTTCATTTTCATTTCGGGGGACGGCTTTTCATAACGAAATCTGAATATCCGGAGCTGCCGCTAATTTCCGTGGACGATAATTTCTCAAAGATCAAAGAACTTAATTGCTTATTGGGGTCGTAAAGCGCTTTGTGCAAATTATAACAAACAGTTTATTTTATGAGCTTACTTGTTTTAATATCTTGATTGTATAACTTCTTTATTAGAAGGAGTGCACTGTTGTTATGAATACTTTTATATTTGTATTTTGAGTTTGGTTAAATTTTTTTTTCAGTTTACACACCGTGGAATTTTAATTTAGCACTAAATTTTAAGGGGTCATTCTACCCATTAAATAGATCACAAAAACATATTGTTTTTTTTTATTCATAAAAAAACAATTTAGTAATAAAGTATGGCACCCGAATAGTTTTGGAATATTTTAGAACTTCATTTTATCGAAAAAAAATATTTCCATGATTTATTTAACGGGTAGAAACACGCCCTTGAAATTGTGTGCGCAATTTAAATTCCACGGTGTAATAACAGTAATTTTTAATTTCCATATCTTCGCTCTATATTGTGAGACCTCGTACACGCCAAGAACCAAACTTTCCAGGGCATGGAAATAATGAAATAACTTCGTTCACGAAATGTTTATGTTTGTTGTTTGAATGGGACCTAACTTGTTTCTTTTTAGTTTTTTGTACTAACGGTTAAAACTGTCAAAGAGTTGAGTTGATTGCGATAAATTAATACTACGCCAGTAATAGTTGTCACTGGATAAAACAATAAACTCATGCCTAATATATGCTACTGCAATGAGAATTACAAATAATACTAAACGATTTTAGCCCTCAGGACATGGTCAGAATTATTCGGCGCGTGAATTTACACCAATAAAAATAAAAAACGCAAAGCCGAATTTTTGACGCGTACACATTTATAAGTCTTCACATATAGATATACGATATAATGATATATACAAGTGTCGAACTTATTGCCAATCGGCCATATCTAACTCGCATCCCATAAAGTGGACATAAAAAAGTAATTAATTAAACCCTTCGGCTACGTAACGACCAAATTTGGTTGCACATCAGAACACCGTATAGTACGTAATAACCAATATTGGCGGCTTGTTCCCGGAGCGCACAGTAATATTATTTTCTAATTCGAACGCATCCTAAAATCCGTACCAAATATCTCATTATTACCTAGACATTACTATCTATACATAGACGGCCGCTAGAATCATTTCGTGCGTTATTTCGCGGATATTTCTGGTAAAATTCCATTGTCAACTATTACCTTTGATAGGGAATGTAAGAAAGATCACGATAGTATTTACAATTTCTAAATAGGGTTCCGTATTTTTCCGCAAGACAAGTACAAGTTAGAAATGTTGTTTTTTTCACTTTTCCGACTTTCTCATAGTTTTACAAAATGACATTTTAATATTCTATTTACGAAATTTCAATGCAATAATTGTGCAGTTATTCTTTTTATGATTGCTATAGTAGTTCCATAGTTATAGTACTTTTTGTCGAGCGCAGCGATTGAACAAATTCCAATAAATTGCCGCAGTCTGCCATGAAATTATGTCGCTACTCGAAGGGTTAAATCAAAACAAATAATACAGGTATCCGACGGCATATTTTATACTTTAAACAAAAAAATAAAAAATATTTACAAGAGGAAAGTTATTTAATTATCACAAGACAAAAGGATGTTGCGGTTACTCAAATTGCGTCCGTTTTGCTGCAGACATTCTTGTAATCTGGACCTCACGTTGTCGAAAACTCGATTGTAAAATCTGGACTAATAGCTGCGATTTCGTGTTGGATATTTTTCTGTAGGGCCCATATTTTTTTTTTTGAGAATCGCTGTAAACGTGAGATTCAAGGTATTCCCACAGGAAAAATATCAAATGGGCCTTAATCTGGCGACCTGGGGGACCCGTCAATGTCCCCAAAGCGGCTTATAGATAGGTAGTTTGAAGTATGCACAAGCCACTATTTTCTTGGTATGCTTGGCTTAGTACGGGCCTAGGCTTAGTTAGGCGGCGTTGATCTAAAGAAGGACTGGGCGGCGGTACTCTCTTTTTTGCTACTATTTACAACGGAGTCTTTCATTATAATATGTAATGTATTGTAGTTTAAAAAAATGCGAATTTCTTTAAATAATTAAATAATTAAATTAAATTAAAATAAGCCTCAACCGCAAAAGCGCGGTACGTACCTGTCTACTGCCTCATGGCGACTAAATACCCGACATACCGTTTCCCTCCCTACCGCGTCTCTTGTCGGTTCAAGCTTAGTTTTAAGTGTAAAATCTGCCGGCGGACACCCTTCATAAAAAAGTACTTTACCAATAATAAATATTCGGCGAGAGGATGCTGGAATGGATAGACATATGAAGAGAAAGAACTGGTTAAAAGTGAGAGAGACAAAAGTCTTTTAGGTGAGTCTTGAAATATCTTAAAGTCGTAATTGCTAATCGACAGCTCCAGAGATTTTCCAAGTGAACACTGAAAGAGTTGCTCAAAAAGTCGGTTTTATGCAGTGGAGTTTTAATAAATTATCTAAATATGATCGTAGCGTAGGGCTGTGGCAATTTATTGGTCAGAAGAACTCGGGCAAATAGGATGGTGACTATAAGGAGAGGATACAGAACAGAAGAGCGAGAATAATATATTTCTCCATTGGTGTTTTTGCAGTCAGATTATTCGGGCCCTGTATTCGGACACATGATCATACTTCTGTAGACCGAGAATTGACTAAATGCTAGACAATTTTCCTACCATTAAAAATATTTTTTCTGTGGCATTTTCCATGTCAAGTAATTAAGGCGCAGCTGCATTTGTAAAAAACGTAAAAGTCTTAGACGTTACATCAGAGATATGCTTTAATATAATTAGTGAAAAATAATATTTAACAAAAACAAATATTCAATTGCCCAATGAAACCTGTTTTGTCGAATGAAAAAAAAAAACAATAAATATTTTTTCTTAATATTAACGTAATATACCTACATGTATGCACATTTATATATTAAAACAAAAGACCTTTCTAAAAGGACTTTTCGCTAATTGATGAAAAACTCCCCAAGGAGCTGTACTGTAAATTTTAGGTCATTGAAAAAAGTTAAATGTGCCCAGAACTCACACAAATAACGAACAGTTAAAGTTACTCACGAATTATAATAATGTCTATTGAAATCTCGAGTGTATGCTGTATAACGCGATATTAGAAGTTCTATTATAGAACAGGTAGTATAAGTGAACTTTTGAAATGTAAGCAGCATATTATGCAGCTACATAATGGAATCATACAAATCCTACTACTATTATAAACGCGAAAGTTTGTAAGAATGTATGTATGGATGTTTGTTACTCTTTCACGCAAAAACTACTGAATGGATTTTGATGAAACTTTACAATAATATAGCTTACACATCAGAATAACACATAGGCTATAATTTATAAAGATATATAGTTTTCTATCATCATTATCACAATTTTCCATCATCACGCGGGTGAAACCGCGGGGCGCAGCTAGTATATATATATTTTTTCACTAATAAGATCAAAGAGCACTGCTTCATAGGTTATACACTTTGCTACCCAGCTGATAAGCTTTGGGCTTGCCTGAATTTGGATGGCTAATATAGTGCTTATACAACACAGAAGATCGTCGCAGAAAGTGAATTTATGAGTTTTGTAATAGGCTGTTAGTTTTCTCTTCCAAGAATTGAACATTTATTTCCGTAACACACTGACCAAAGCCTATTACGCGAGGAGTCGGGCGCATTTCCTCTGAGCTTATTAATCAAAGAACCCTCTGAGTGTAAATCACGACGTTTGTGTGCGTGGGTGAAAAGGTTCGCAATGGATAGTTATTCTTACTAGCACCTCGTCGAGATCTAACAGAAAAAACCTTCTCTACGCCTATTTGATGTGTGATATTTTACCTAATAAAACTGTGAGGAAACACTTAAACACGTCATATTATTGTTAAATAGCACGATGTTCTGTCCGTTATTACTGATATTTTTTTTCTCATCAAGAGTAGTCACCAACTTCGACGTTACTTCTACAAATATTACCTTGATATCATATTAGAGATATTATCATCGAATATTTTTTGTATGTTAGAAGATTGGGTAGGTATACGCACCGATTATTTTATTTAATGGCAGGCACAACATATTGGGAAACGAATCACTTTGACAAATGATTCGTTTCCCAATATTCGTGTTTTCTTGGTTAGGATTTATTTATCGAGAAAAATCATTTTTTATCATCAACTTTCGGATATTGGTTTTTATCAGTAACAAAGATCTAAATCAATAGAAGTTGTTGATGATTTTCAATGCAGGTTTTTTCGTAGAATTGTAGACTGCATTGCGTTTCTTCCATTCCATAGAGGTAATAGAATAGAGCGCGGGTGTGTGAAGTTGGATTGAGAGTGAATGCGTTTACCAAATAGAAAGAGATAGCTGCATATAAGACCCCCTCTATCCTTGTCTAGTTGCGCATGGGCGTTTATCCATAGCATAGCAGACTTATGGCGTCGAATCGTTGCCATAGTGATATACTTGTATAAACGTCGCCATAGTGATATATTTACCTGTCTCCCGTGCATGCGCGACTAAACAAGGATAGAGGGAGTACTATATGCTGCTGTCTCTTTCTTTTCGTCTGGCGCGTTCTCAGTCTAGTCGCGGGGTCTAGGACTTATAGGTCATGGTTTCTTTTAGAACTAATATCGGGAAAAAATCATGCGAACGAGACAGAGCAGTGCTTTAGAGTGGAATGTAAAATGAATGTTTTTATCATTTCCTTCACATAAACTACTTGCCTCATATAAAACTATTTGAATTAGTTTGAAAATATTTCTTCCAGTCTTAGACTGTGCCGCGTTTTTGGTAGTTTTATGCTGGAAAAGTGATAATCACTCATTTCATTTTCCGCTCTAACATATTGGGCTGTCTCGCTCGCATAAACTAATTCCAATTTTAGTTCACGAAAAAAATTGGGCCCATCATCCATTTAAAAAATATCCTAATTCCTTGTTAAAGTTAAAATGTTAAGAAACGCTTTTTTTTTTTTTTTTTCTTGTTTTATATTAAAGAAATCATTTGTGAAAACAGTATATAACAAACACATTTGAAT
Source organism: Micropterix aruncella (assembly GCA_944548615.1). NCBI lineage: Eukaryota > Metazoa > Arthropoda > Insecta > Lepidoptera > Micropterigidae > Micropterix > Micropterix aruncella. The sequence goes on along the minus strand of OX155956.1, from coordinate 7,968,757 downwards.
ATATATTTGATTACGTAATAAAGTGTTTAAGAAAAATATATGCTTACACATGAAAATCTCATGTCTACATTTTCTAATTTTCGGGAAATTTCGTTTAAAGATTATGTTCCAAATTTTGTTATCAAATATTGTTCTAACCTTTAATTAGTTGGCACTTATATCTCACAAAAAAATACAACCCCGCCAAACAGTCGACATTTTGGTTGATGTATAAAAAACATAGGTACTTAATGATATGAAAGTTAGTCGTCATTTTATATACGATAATTATAAATATTGTGGTGAAAGTACGATTTATTTTTTTTATAAAAAATTAAAATTATTAAATGAAAGAAGCTTTTTATTTCATTCTAACTAAATATACAAATGGCGGAATTATTTAAAAATCTATTTCTTTTAGCCAACCTTTAGAGACGTGAAAAAATACGCTAGGTAACAAAGTAGGTACATATTTTATTTATTTATTTATTTCAAACATAATGATAAAACACATAAAAATGGGCATACCAAGTAATGGTGCGACGAAACAACGGCCCACATTCACATGACCATGCTCAGCGCATACCCAACTAGGCCGAATATAGCCTGTATCTGGGCATACGACTTATTTTCTGACTTAGGTGGAGAAGCCTAACTGACGTAGGTACTCATATAGATACATATACACATACACACATACATATACATACATACACAAATATATAAATATAACGATCTAGATATATTATAGTATTATTCTTTTGCATTATATTACATTTTGTTTAACCCCTTGAGTATGATACGACCAAATCTGGTTCTGAAACAATTATCCGTTGAGTATGATACGACCAGATCTGGTTCTGCGTTTTTTTCACTTCTTTGACGTTCTCATATTTATTCATAATTATCTAATTGTTTTACAAAATGATATTTCAATATTCTATATTCGAAATTTCAATGCAATCATTGTGCAGTTGTTCTTTTTATGATAGGTGTAGTAGTTTCGTAGTTATAGTACTTTAAGGTCGATGTCGCCGAAAATCCTGCAAAAGAGACAGATGCATCCATGAAAATACCCATTTACTCCAAGGGTTAATATCTTATATCATATTATATAGTATAATAGGAAAGATATGCAGAAATATTATTTTTTTGAGATATGACTTGCAGTATAAGTTGTTTATATAAGCTATATCCTTGCATAATATACATAACTTGTTATGTTGAAAACTGTATGCAACGTAGAATAAAATCGAAATCTTTATGCTGGGTCAGATGTAATCCCAAAAATCAATAAATATGCTTCAAAGCAATACCTTCCTAGCGAAACCCATGAGAAAATATGGCTCTTAAAAGAGAGAAAGGGATATCAACCCGATTCGACATTTTGTTGTCAATAATTGAGTAGGGCACTGCTAGCCATGCCACTCAAATATACTGATTCGATTATATTGCCAACTCTCTTCTACGTTATTTTATAGGAAGAAACGTGCGAAGGCGAGGGCGCGACAGGCAGACCCAGAATTTTTGATTATACGAAATTTCCTTTAAGAAATGCGGTATTTTATTGAATCAGGCAACGAAATGAAAATAAACACAGGACAATTCAACTAAAATTTGATTTGATCCAATAAACTCACGTGGACTACATTTAAATAAAAGCAACATCGGTCACCAACGACAGGACCAAAGTAGCGAAAGTCAAAACATTCCTATTCTTGAATTGGCGGTAAATATTTCTTATTTTTTTAAAGAGGTAGCAATGAAAATAAGAATTGGTTGATAGTCTAAATTTTCAAGTCATTTCGTTGCTATGATAGCGCCTTTGATTTTTCAACGACTTCGAGTTACCGTAAAAATCAACCAAAGTTAACCGAAAAATATCCACAAATTCCATTACATACAGCGACGGCGGTCAAAGAAACCTTTTCTACACTTGGCTGGGAACTCTTGCCTTACCTGCCGCACTCACTATATTTGGACCATTCTGACTAGATTGACTGACTAGTTTTCGCGTCATCTATTTGATGCCCTTAGAAAAACTTTATAAGATAGCTATCGAAAAAATGCAGAACATCTTCTTGAGGCACTTAAATTTTTGCAATTGCCTCTAATTCGGCTCTTTTACCTAGAAACTAGTCCTCTACTATATTAGTTTCGAGTTTAGAAGAAAGACGAATAATAGCCGATTTGACTTTTTTTTCTAATTTTCATTAGCACTGCTCATAGTCCAAATAATTAGGAAAATATTTGTCTAAGAGCTCCATTACGACCAACAGGATCAACAGATTTATTTAAAATACCCCATTGTAACACCTGTTATGCTGGTAACTGTCAAATAAACAGACTAATGAAACCTACAACTATGAATATTTTCATATAAATGATCAACGTTTTCATAAAAATATGTTCAATATAAATTTATTTCTAGTAACAAGAAGACACTGTTGGTAAACAGGAGAATACTAAAAGAATAATCCACACCCAGAGAGAGAGATATATAGAGAAACAGAGATATGAGAGAGAGAGAGAGAGAAACACACTCTCACATGCACATGCATACATATATTAATGAATTTAGGAACTAGTCTCAAAATGGCTGTAATTCTACATAATTTTAAAATTTCGTTGGCTTAATTTTGTTAATTTATTGGTCTTATTGTATTTATTTTATTACATGACTTCTTACAGCTATCAAAACCAAATAACATTTGCTAAATAAAAAATACGTGGGCCATGGGCGTGAGCATACGGGTTTATATCTTGATATCGTGCATAAAAAAAATAATTAAATAAATTATACCATTATCAGGGAAATATTATTTTTCAAATAATATTTTTATTAAAAGTTGCTTGGTTTAACTTGTATGAAGCGATTTTTTGCTACACTTTCACATCTTATTATGGTTGCAAGTACATATACAATATATATATATATATATATATATATATATATATATATATATATATATATATATATATATATATATATATATATATATATATATATATATATATATATATATATATATATATATATATATATATATATATATATATATATATATATATATATATATATATATATATATATATATATATATATATATATATATATATATATATATATATATATATATATATATATATATATATATATATATATATATATATATATATATATATATATATATATATATTTTCAAATTGAAATTATGTTTATTACTAAATAAATGAAATGATAAAATAATGAAAAGGCACTTATCTGGTCTGTGGCGACCAGGAGCGACTCCACGCCTTTTTCGTTTTCTCTTCTTTCAGTATTTGCGGTTTCCTACTGTGGTATTCGAACCTTTCTACTTTATCCTACAGCGGCAACACAACAATTCGAAAGATGAGAGCTTTGATTAGAGATGAAACTTTCTATAAAAAACTATCCAGAGATCCAAACAAAAATTTTGCAGTGAAAATAAAAAAATATATTGAACAAAATAAATCAAATGAAAAATTATCAGACGAAGATGTTAAAACTTTAATTCCTGATCCTATCCGAACTCCAAATTTTTACCTATTACCTAAAATTCACAAGCCTAATAATCCTGGACGACCGATAGTCGCAAGCTTTAACTCTCCGACAGAAAGAATTTCGGCTTTTGTAGATTATTTTTTACAACCTTTTGTGAAAAATCTAAATTCTCATATCAAAGACAGCTATCATTTTATTGATATTTTAAAGAATACTGTAATTCCAAAGTCAGACGACCTATTATTTGTTACTATTGACGCCATATCCCTGTATACCAATATTCCTCATAATTTAGGATTGGAAGCCATTTCTTATTTTCTTGATGATAGATCTCATCCTCAAATACCTTCTACAGATTTTCTTTGCAAATTAGCCGAGTTTGTCTTAACGTGTAATGCTTTTTTCTTTGAAGATGAATTTTATCTTCAAATTAAAGGGACTGCTATGGGCACTCGAATGGCACCTTCGTATGCCAACCTTTTCATGGGATTATTCGAGAAAAATTTTCTTCAAACACAACATTTAAAACCCATATTATGGTATAGATTTATTGACGACATAGTAATGATTTGGCCACACGGACAAACTACTCTAACAACCTTTCTTGACGACCTAAATAATTTTGGCCCTTTGAATTTCACTCATACCATTTCTAAATCACAAATTACTTTCTTAGATGTTGATTTAACTATTTCAGAAGGTAAAATTAAAACCGCGATTCATATAAAACCTACAAATAAAGAACAGTATTTACACTTTGATAGCTGTCATCCATTTCACACCAAGAGATCCATTCCCTATGCAATGTCCATTCGCGGACACCGTTTAGTTAACAACAAAGAAAATTTAGATCAATATCTCAATAATCTAAAGCAATCTCTTCTTGAAAGAAAATACCCTGCTCCTCTATTGGATAAACATATTCTAAACTCTGAAGTAAAATATATACCAAAACCTAAAATTTCTTCAAATAAAAATAAAAATAATAATAAAATCTTTCTTAGCACCACTTATTTTCCTGGTGCTGAGAAACTGCGAGATATATTATCTGATTTATTCCCCATCATTTCTAATGATGCATCCACTAAGGATCTCTTAGATTCACCGCCAGTTTTATCTTTCCGCAGACCACCTAATATTAGATCAATATTAAACAAAACAAAAAATAATCAAAATTTCTCTATTGGTAATAATAATTTTGGCCTTCAACCTTGTGGTCGTCCCCGTTGTAAAACTTGTCCTCTGTTAGATCTAAGTCCTTTCTTTACCAGTCCAAATACTACTAATAGTTACAGGGTTCCCTTTCATTGCAGTTGTATTTCAAAAAATATAGTATATCAACTTCTGTGCAGGACTTGCGATGCCTTTTATATCGGTGAAACAACAACACCACTTAATATTAGACTAAATAATCATAGGGCCAGTGTAGGAAATGAAAGCCAGCTCCCAATATCTTTGCATGCCAGGGCGCATAATTTAACTTTTGATCAATGTTTTAAAGTCAAAATAATAAAATGCCTTTGTGATAATGCAAAAGAAAGGGATGTCAAATCTTGGGAATTGGCTTTTATTTATATTTTAGGCGCTTGCAAAGGTTCCGGTCTCAATAGGCAAAATTAATAAGGTTTATCATATTATCATAATCATCAAATGATTTTTATTTTTAATTATCATTCATTTAAAAATAACGTTTCACACGGTTGGTTATGATATACTTTAACTTAATCGTGTAAAATATTATTATCCATTTCTTTTTGTTCGATTCCTTGAATTTAAATTTTCAACGAATTGTTCGATTTCAGAAATGTCATTTATCTTGACGACGGCTTGGCCGAAATATTGATAGACATTTTTAATAATCATTAGTTTTTAAGATATCTAATCGCCTATTATTTTCCAGCATTGCTCTCATCTTTCGAATTGTTGTGTTGCCGCTGTAGGATAAAGTAGAAAGGTTCGAATACCACAGTAGGAAACCGCAAATACTGAAAGAAGAGAAAACGAAAAAGGCGTGGAGTCGCTCCTGGTCGCCACAGACCAGATAAGTGCCCTTTCATTTATTTTATCATTTCATTTATTTAGTAATAAACATAATTTCAATTTGAAAAAAAAAATATATATATATATATATATATATATATATATATATATATATATATATATATATATATATATATATATATATATATATATATATATATATATATATATATATATATATATATATATATATATATATATATATATATATATATATATATATATATATATATATATATATATATATATATATATATATATATCATATGTTGATTTCCTAAACTAAGCTTGAATTTCTTATGGTTAGTTATCTATCGGTGTTAGTGATGCTTTGCACATCTCCTAGCCTTCATTTATCACTGATTGACGTCATTAGCACTTATTGCATCATATATCAAGTCATGCTCAAACTTTACAAAGATCGTCGGTGAAAACACGTCATTTCCATGAAAGGCCGTTATATTGCCAAGCGAGCATTATTGGCTATTCGCTCCATGAAGTATTCATCTTGCGTTACCACGAGGGGGTATCTCGTACTACTTGACCTATTTCTTCATACGAAAAAGCCACTGAAGCGGTATAAAAGGGACCCACGAGATACATTAGGGATTTCTTTGTGAGCATTTGTTATAGTTTGAGATAAGTAAAATTGTCAGTGGCTTTTATTATTAAATATTTCACAAGCAACACTGACGAAGTTACGCGGCGAGAGAGATAGTATGCTTCATATTTGAAAATACAATGTCACTCAAACCCGCTTGTAAGGACCTGATCGATACTTCCTCATATAACATGAGCCCCTTGTGCTTCAAAACAGGTATGAACAGAGATGTAGGCAAATTAAGGAATTTCACGTGCCTTATTTGAGTTCTCCATTTTTTTTATATTTCTACTCACCCGAAAAATACATCGTGTTACACGAAGACTTTTCTATTTACATAGAAAAGTCTTGCTTTGGTGTACAATTTAGAATTCAAGATTTCACAGGATCTCTACGTTATGAGATCCTGGGAATCCAACATGTGATTACTGGAAAATGTTTGTCGTGTGCGTGTGTCTCTGTGTGTCCGTACCCACCCTATCTAACAAACCGAACACTACCGCGGTTGTTTTATCCATTATAAATAGGATAAAATTGAATTTACCGCGCTAAGTTTGTCGCACCCGACGTTCGTGCGGCTCCAGCCAATCGACTGTGTGTTCGGCGGATAACTGGATGATTCCGGCAACGATCTTTTGCGTTTCCAAATCAGCGGGATTGGATGTTGACCTCATGTCATCCGCTCCTGAAACGACCCGTTGGCTACCCGAACCCGAGTGAATAGCAGGACAAACCACGCTACAGCCTGCCGCTAACATCAGATAGAGGCCGCGCAAGCGACTTCGAACCCGTGACCAGACGGGATGACGGAGAAATCCGGCAAAGTGTAGGCGTAAGTAGACGTTGGACTATTTGGTTCCTATGACTTTACGTTCACTCCAGGTTGAAAGAACGATCAATATCGTCATAGCTTCCTGGGGTGGATGGTTTGTCCGTTATAGGTGACAACTCTCCTGTGCTGAGACCACCAGAAGGCTGTACTAAATTGGGCACCAGAACTGTTTCTAGATCCGTACTCTGAATGAAGTCGGTCAACACCGAGTCGGCTCCATCACGGCGAGGCAGCAAAAGGCCACTAAGAGTAAATACTGAGGAGCAGGATCGACTCGGGTCTTTGTGGAGAAAAGACCGGATATTGTCCGCCGGTGACAAAATGCCTGAGCCGGGCGGTTCGAAATCACCTTTATATAAAATGTGAATGCGTAACAATTGACATGGCTGATTAATATTATAGAGGGAGCGAACGGGTGCCGTAGATCATAAGTATGCCAACTTTATCTAGGGCAAGTACGGGAGGTATTGCAACAACTCGTCGCATTCCCATCTCTATCTCAATCTTTGATTTTCAATGAGAGTACAGATGCAACGGGTGTCAACTTACAAAATATTTCATTTATAGGAACGAAAGAAAAAAATATCTGAGATGACTGACAGTAATTTTTAATTTTTATGTGTTTATGTATTGTTTGGGATAGTTAGAAGAAAATATGTGCTAAAAGGTGAATTTGCTGAGAACCATAGTCACCATAGTATTTTGGCAAGCAACCGGATGAAGCGTGAGATTTCATTACGTAACATTCGCATTTCCCGCGCTTAAGGCGCCACTTATGTCACTGAAATCCCTCCAACATAATTGTTATTATAACATAACAAAAAGCGTAACTCACATTTATCAGTAGTTACGAAACTCGGCGTGAAACTTTTACCGCCGCGTCGATCCCCTGCTTCCGGTTAAACCATTTCAAAACTTTCCAACACTCCACTGTTTTTTTTTTAACTTTTTAAAAAACTGAGTTTGTTTCGGCGATTTCTTTGTTCGTTACTTTTTGTTCACTGATCGCGGCGGTTGAGGAATTATTTGTTTTCTTGGGTACCCACTCGGCGTGAGGGAAGGGGGCAGTGCCGGAGTCGTCTCAGGGGGCGCGGGCGGGCGCTCGACGCGCTTGGCGCTGGCGGCCGAGCACTCCGCACGGGCGACGGGCGCCGAATGGTTATAACTCGTAGAGAACAGCGCTACACTGCATACTCGATACTTAGAACTCTTACTCGAACTGTTACTCGAATAAATCTTTAAGGAGCTAATGGGCCCGGTTGCAGTTGGCCACTAAGACCTATATGGTCAACACCCATTCGGTGGCCTCCACGTTTGAAGTGCTAGGCTATGAATTCAAAATGTCCATAATATACACGATTTTGCAAAAATAATCAAGGGGACAGTTTCTGGGGCTCAATGAGGTTTTTGCCATTTTGCTTAAAACCATTTACACAGATCATTGTCTTATAGTCAGGCGCGACCTCCATTCGAAGTTTTTCCTGGTCCACTGACTGTGATCCATTCTGGCAACGTGTCCAGCACATCTCCTCTTGCAACGTGCAATGTTTTCCAGCGCTTTTTGATGAGATGTTGTATGCTTGATAATATTAACTATTGTTAATATTAATGAATCTAATAGCATTTTTTAGTTAACGTTAACCCTTGTCTTACTCAGGATCCTTTCATTGCTCTCTCTAAGTTATCTCTCTAGTTTACATTCGATTTCCTGCTCTCCGGAACTCAAGTTTCCATTAGACACCAACAAGTCTAAAATATTGCTATAGCCCTTCCGAATAGTTCTGTGTTAATAGCTAAGGCAATATCATTATTAGGGCCAAGCTTGTTTTTTAGCAGTTTTAGGGCTAATTTAACTTCTTTGGGTATCACACCAGGTAAGCCTTCACCATATTTAGTAACGGAGCGCGTATGCTTTTAGAAATTAGCTGCGACTCTCAATGGTCTGGAACGCCGTTTTCAGGGTTTCATAATACTAATGAGCTTAAGCGACTCGCATAGGTTTGTTACGACCTTATCCTTATTAAACATTGCTGCAATTTCATAACTTTCAGGTTACTATTTCTTTCTATGATTTTTTCCTTATATCCTTACGATTTTTTTTACGGATAGTCGTATCAAAATCTTATTTCGGAAGATCTGATAAAGAATTAAAAAAATAAGATATCGCTTACTTGCTTCGGTAGTCTTCCGACTGGATGAGCATAGGATGCTCTTATTTTAACAAACCATAATGTACGGATGAGTATACAGAGTATTAAGTATCGGAACTGTTACTCGGCGCGGAACGATCCGCTGAACTCTAGTGACCCACCTCAAGTCGGGGCGTGCGCGTGCGCGCTGCGCGCCGCCCTGACGACCTCGGCGAACGGGACGCCGCCATACGAGGGCGGGCGGCGCGAAAGGGACGCCGCCTTCGTCCCCGCGGCGCCGAAAATGTTGCCGGATGAAAAAGGCGGTCTACGTAATTGCGTTTTTTTTCTTTGCTCCTGCTTCGAATTCGCTTCTGTTTTTTCCACGCTACGTTATTAGGGTTTAATCACGAACCAAGCCCTGGAGACATTTCAATAATATTCGAATATGCCTGCAAACACACACAGCATAGGGACCTATTCGGTAACAGCTAACGAGGAAATAATTTTACATTTCAAATTAAAAAGAATAGGAAACGTTGGCACAAGACTATTTCTATTGTTTGCCTGGAAATACAGAAATTGAATTTACAATAAATACAATTAGGTTCAATTGGGCTTTTTCACACTAGCCATGTTGAAATTGGATAATTTCGGCATGATAAAGATTTTCAAATAAAAGTATTTTTTTTATTCTTAGGCATGTTTTTCTTTTTTCAAAATCATTTATTGACTCGTCTTTCTGTCGATTGTTATTGCTAGGATGGGATGTTAAAAAAAATGGTGGTAATTTCAAATATGAGGTTTTTATCCTGACCGGTGTTAACCATTAGAGCTTCTGGTCGTCTGGCATAACAATTATCGCATATATGTACAATTAACGCATATATATTGATTCAATAGTTCTTCGTCACTGCTTCTACACGACAATACAAAGCCACAATTCACAGAAAAAATCTATTTCTATTACTAGGTACATATTAATAATATATAGACTATTTTTATTTCTAACGTAGTCACATAAGACTACTTATATATTTTACTTTTTGACAATGCTAGAGATTTTCTTTTTGCTTTTTCTAACAGTCCATTTAGTGACATTCTTTTTTTTTTCATTTTTATTCATCATTGTAATGAATTCATATGATATGTGGATAATAACTTTCTTCTTTTTATTATTTTCATTACGTTTTGTTTTAAAATGGCAATTCACATTGCCTCAATAATCACAAATACCTCAATAGTCAAAAAGTAAATTCTTATTAAGCAAGATTAATTGATTATTAAGGTTTTGGGTATTGTTTATTGTAGTCGAGTTTTGTGACTTACACGTACATTTCCATACAATTGTTAATAATTTATATATCTGGGTGAGGCTCGACTATACACTAATTGATTGTGTGTTTTTTGTCGTGTTTTTTTTACTCGCTTGTATTTTCGTTATAATTAATTTTAATAGTAACTACCTGACTTAATTTATGATGTAAAATAATGTCTGCGCAACTCTAATAGTTCTTAAGGCAATAAACAATGATTGATTGATTGATTAAAACAGTCACATATACAGCAGTTTCGACCGGAGACGGTGTTACCAATGGTACTCGCCAGACGTTGCTTTAACCTTTAACTGGTGACCTTACCGTCTCACAGACACCGCCGTTAAGTTTTTCGATATTTCTCCGCGCCGTTTTGTCGCTTCCCCCCGCGCACCTCAGTACCTTCCCCATTTACTTCTCCCTTTCGCTCAGTGATCTTTGCGCCCGCGCAACGGCGGTTGTGTCACCTGTGTGGAGCTCAGTCCGTCTCTTAGACGCCAGGTCAGTGCTAATGTGTATTTTATCTAAGTGTCTGTTGTTCGTCACCTCACAGTTAGTGTTCATACATATCTTCCATAGAAACGCAACATCAGAAGTAACGCAATTATTTTCTTTTACAGAATGTCTCAAGATGACCAACCAAGTTGTTCGAAAAGAAGAAGAGTTCTTACTCAACAAGAAATATTACGTGAGTTGTCAACAGAGAGTGACGACGAGTGCAGTAATTTTGATGACGATATAGCCGATCCTGACTTCGTTCTAGAAAGTGAGCATAATACAGAATCTGAGCAGTCTGGAAACGAAGAAAATCGCTTAACTGTCCAACAACAGTATCTTGGTGGAAGTGACAGATCATCCGAAGTAGATCCTGGGGTACAGGCTACATCGGAAATACGTACCAGGTGTGAGCCCTCCCTGGAAAGCGCCGCAGAAACAGAGCAACAAAACGATTATGTGTGTCAAGAGACTGGCACTTACTGGGGACGCAATAGATTTAGGTGGTCTGCACAACCACCTTCAAGAACAGCTAGAACACTGTTACATAATATAGTTCGTATGTCAGCCAAAACAGGACCGAAAACTTTTACAAGTCATGAAGAACTGTGGTCATTATTATTTACAGATGAGATAATTTCTATGATTGTTACTTATACTAATCAAAAATTGATTACATATCGGTCAAAATTCAAAGACCCATCAAGATCCGAACTGGTGGCTACAACACATCTTGAAATAAAAGCCTTCATGGGGCTATTATTCTACACTGCTGTATTCAAATCAAACCGTGAAAATGCTGAATTCATATTTGCAACTGATGGCACGGGTCGTGAAATTTTTCGTTGCGTGATGTCACAGAAAAGATTCTTAGCGCTGAATTATTGTTTGAAATTTGACGACACACAGACTAGGCAACAAAGACTGACTGACAACAAAATTGCAGCAATATCAGAGTTATTTGAGGCTTTCGTGAAAAATTGCCAAAAAAATTACACACTTGGCACTCATGTTTGTGTCGATGAAATGCTTGTTGGGTTTAGGGGCCGATGTCGTTTTATTATTTACATGCCGTCGAAGCCTAATAAATATGGGTAAAATTTTTTTCTGCTGGTGGATGCTATGACATTTTATGTGTACAATATTTATATATACCACGGTAAAGGATCTGATGGTATTGTACTTTCGGACGAAGAAAAAAAGTTTGGGATTCCAACTCAATCTGTTGTTCGGCTTACAAAAGGCATCGAAGGAACCAACCGCAATGTGACAGCAGATAATTGGTTCACATCAATGGAGCTAATTGATATTTTGCGCCAAAGAGGTCTCACTTATTTAGGGAAGAAAAACAAAAAAGAAATTCCTCCCGAGTTTCAGCCTAACAGACAGCGAGAAGTCGGAAGTTCCTTGTACGGGTTCACTAAAGATTACACTATTGTTTCATATGTTTCCAAACCTAATAAGTCAGTTATACTTATATCTTCAATGCATCACATGAAAGAAACTGACAGTGAAACCGGAAAACCAGCCATGATTATTGACTACAACAAAACAAAAGGAGGGGTGGATGAAGTAGATAAAAAGTGCTCGAACTATTCAACATCTCGACGTACGCGCCGTTGGCCTATGTCCATATTTTATCGGTTAGTCGATATTTCAGGAATAAATTCATATGTCCTGTATAACGACTGCAACAACACGGACAAGATAACCAGGGGCCACTTTTTATTATCTTTGGGGAGATCCCTTGTTCTACCTCAACTAAAACTCCGGGTTTATAACGAGAGGCTGCCCCGCGAGTTGCGCTCGACCATAGAAAGAGTCATTGGTGTTGATGAATTACCACCTCGACCAACACGTAACATAGCCCAAAACCACCCTGGGGTTAAAAGAACATGTGCCATTTGTCCTAGTCGTCTAAAAAGACGTACTAGATTCTCTTGTACATACTGTGATAAACCTATGTGCACTGCAGTAAGCAAATATGCGAAGACTGTGTACGTAACCATTCCTAGTAGCTGATATTTGATGTTTGTAGTTTTTTTAGTTTTGTATTTTAGGATAAGTTTAATTATTAGGTTTTGTTTATTACTGTATAAATTACCAAAAATTGCCATTAAAGAAGTTTCCAAAGTTAATTTTAGGGTGCTAGAGGGCCCACTTTAAGTTCGTTGTTATTTTTTTGAAAAAATGCCATATGCAAATAAAGACTGATTTATTGAAATAATCCGTTTTTTATTTTAAACCATACTTGACCGTTGTTATATATGAATATATACTTTATTAAAAACATTATTTAAAATCTCCTTTTTGTTAGTATTTTTTTTTGTGAGGCCATTTTTAATTTACGTATGTCAGACGTTACCTCACCAGATATGTCCTACTAACACCAGGTCACCAGTTAAAGGTTAAAAGACTACCATTTTTTTATAATTTAGTATGTATAAGGTAAGGACCTAATATATTATATAATTTTTTTAATAACATTATTTGAAGCTTATGATAAACGTAATGAATCAACTGAAAATATACAAACATATTTTAATTATTATTCAGGACACATACGCTCTTTCAATACATTATATTCAAATTTAATAAAATTTTAATACAAATCTAAATACATGTTTCCACACATTGCCTTTTTTGACTAAAAAATATACTCACTTAGGAAATTTAACATTTAATACATATTTTATTGAATACATATTATTTATTACATATTATTATTATTATTATACTACAATTACATACAATAACTTATCAACCCCGTCATTAACCATTGCTTTCTTGAGAGTGATAGATGACGTGTTGAATACATCAATATCACCAAGCTGCCTATTACAAATTTTACTTACCCTTTTAATCTAACAGTTTTGTGCATGATTAGTGCTAACTGCGGAAGGAATAACTCCGTTTGCCGAGAGAGTCGCGATAGTACAAGGTAAGATTCCAAGCAGATCAGAACAATCGATATAATATATCAACAATGTATTGGCATAACACCACATATTCGCATCTTATTCTTGATTGTAGTGATGTTACCCCTTGAAAAGTAGCTGCTTTTTTGTAATTGGGAAAGGACAAAAATGAACAAAAACATATGTTTAGAAAACAAATTTTGAATACGTTACTACGAATACTCTTTTTCTTCATGCAAAGAAAAGAAAATGAAAACAATCATTCAGAGGTAATTAAACCTACCGGCCTCTCAGTTGTAAGAGAGGATGTCTAATAAACTTTCGGTCAGCTACGCCAAGTCAAGGGGTCATGTCGTTCAATGTTGACTGACGTGGGGAATGAATATGTGCGCCTGAGACACCGGATGAAGCAAGTCCATTGTTTGCACACTCACCACCAAACACGGTTCCCCGCAACGTCTTGGGGAAATACACTTAGTGGCGTTAGAGTGTGTTGCCGCTAACGCCCATTGTTTTGTTTTTTTTTATATCCTGACCTTTATAATCCTACGTAAATCCTTCGTTGTATTTTTATAGTTAAACGGCGATTTTATATTAGTAACTAGAGTACTGTCAGCAGGAATCCACGTTATTATTTATAATTTTGTTGCAATAAAAAGCCCAGGTTTTCTGGAAAAAATCAACAAACAGTATGCGCAATAAAATCCACATTAAACAACTACAATTCTTTAAAAAAAATCACCTACTGACCTACAAGTAAAAGGCTGTCACCGACCCCTGACTTTCCAGAAAAGATTATCCCCCTGACGAAATGCTTTGATTTACAATAGACTTTCAAAATTAATAATCTCTAATAACAAGGATTGTATTGTCAATGTAAATGCATGCGACCTTTTGAAATGTAAATTATTTTTTGAAAATGACTATTTGACTCTTTTTTTCCTTAAAGTTTTCCAATCCCTGCACTAAAGATGGGTCACTTTTTAAATCAAAGCACTGTTTCTATTTACTGCACAAAACCCTGTTAAATCCTACTTAACTAGGCCGATGTCAATGGTGAAGTATTTTATCTCAATTCTTTCACTTTGACGATAGTGGAACGTTATTTGTATTTTATACCATTAGTCTGCAGTTTCTATGTGGGGAGTTATGGGGGAAGCTAATGGGCCATTGCTGAGTTGGCCACGAAGACCCATTCTGTTCAGGGTTGGTTACACTCACGGGTCAACACCCATCCGGCGGCCTCCATGCATGAAGTGCGAGCCCGGTCAGGACTCTGGCCTTACGGCTAGTTTCCCCTAGGAATCAACCTTCTGGCGCTCCTTGGCGGTCTGCGCACCGTGCGGTGTTAGCCAATCGATTGTGCACTCTGACTAACTGTCGGGGAGTCTGGAAGCAGTACTGTTTCCTATAGAGCGAGGGTGGTTGCGGACCTTACGGCGACTGCTCTTGAAACGACCATCGGCTACCCAATGATGGATGAACAGCCGGGCAAAGGATTCCGTGGTCCGCGATAGAATCGGTTTACCGCGCGCGACCGCGCAAGCGACCTCGAACGCGTAACCAATCGAGAGACCGGAGTATTCTAGTCGCAATCGGAAGTAAGGGCGTGAGTGTAAGCCCGCTGGGTAACATACCTGGTTATATCGCGGATAAGGCGTTGGCCTCTCACGAGCATGTGGCGGAGCTTGACGGTGGACAGTTTTGCCCAAGTCTTCTGTGCTCACTTTACGGGAGATAGAACGAACAATCGTAAAACTTCCTGAGGTGACGGGTTCGCCCGTTGTAGTTGACAACTTTATTTGCAGTTTCTATGTGTCATGTGCAATTGAAGAATTTTTATAAACAATTAGATTAAACTAATAAACTAATAAATGTTTATTATAATAGAAATTCTCCTTTCCCATTATAATGGTTATGGTATGTTACAATTTTAGAGTAATCAGCGATGTTGATCTAATTGAACGCCCCCTTAATTAGCCTGCAAATATTTTGCGGCGTCCTATTTTAATTAAACGCGTATGCTTCGGCGCTCTAAGCGTTACTGGCAACCCTTCACTGTGAGATAATCTTTGAAAATGTATGCGCATAAATAGCACGGGGGATTAAATTGTGACATTTGACGTGTACAAAACAGATATACCATGGAGAAGCGACAGCCCCTGTTATACTTTGTCTCGAGTCGCTGATATCCTGTCAAGATAAAGCGTAAGTGATGTTTACAAGTATCCTGTCTAACGAATTGCTACGGTTAATGAATGAATAGATATTGGAGTGATTATCAAGACCAGGGTGATTGGTTTTTAAGATGTCCTAGTTTAAATCAAATCTATTGATTCGGGTATCATAAAAACGTGGTTAATACAACCTGTCGTAGAAAAGTGGAAGACACAGGATTTACTCGTATTACAAGCTTTATTAATATAAATCTTGGTGCGTATGTAAGTTGTCCGTTTCAAAATTTGCAAACCATTTTCAACCACTTGCTGGTATCCGATTGAGCTGAAATTTTGCATACTTATATACAAGTTCGATGATAATGCAATATTATGGTACCATCGAGCTGATTTGATGATGGAGCCGGGTTATAGAAAGTGAAACTTTCTGATGGCAAATGGTAGGACAGTCGAATTTGGGATAATATATTTTTTAACATGAGTAGGTACTTTCCTTTACGCATCTTGGCGAGGGTCTGAATATGGAGCCGGAAGATTGCCACTGGAACTCCCTAATGTAAAGTGTAAAGATTGTTAAGTTTGGGCTCGTTTGTTTTGTTGTCGTGAGTTAGGTACTATCCATTACAAATAATGCTAAGGGGCTGAAGATGGATCCGGGAGATTGCCACTGGTGAAAGTAGACCTTGTTTTTAAAAATCCTTTTTTAATTTTAAATTAATTTAGTTTAAGATATTTTTGCCACATATAAGGCTTTATTCAACCTGCAATATTATAAAAAAAAATGATATAAAGAAGCCACTATTATTTTATTCCGTAAAAAGTGGATAGAATGAAAATATATATTTTTAAACTATACATTTTTTCTTTACCGTATTAACCGGTAATATTCATTTAAAAATAATATTACACATTAGTATTACATATTAATGTTATTATAGAGGTAACATGAGAAAAAAAAACATTCAATATTAAATACATGCGAACTGACGTCAGTCATATTTCAAGTAAACATGTACCTAAATGTGCCAATTACAACTTATAAATACACCAACAATTTTATTTACTATTTAACATTTAAACAGTACTAATATTATATTTAGTTTTTATGTATCATATAGAGGCTATGCGTACTTAGTCACCTAGACCCTCCCCAAAGCCAAACTGATTCCCGGAGAGCAAATTTTGCGACTCGATATGAAAGGTCAACGTCGATTTTACCAGTTTTCCGACGAGTATTTATTATGTGAAGAGTAAAGAGTACCACTAAGTAATGTTCCGGGTTAGTTCTTTCTACCTAATTATAATGTAGAACACTTATCACAACTAAAACTAATCGATGTATTTTTTTTTCTTTAGGCCAGTTAATTTATACATCCGGCCTTGCAAAAGGTCAGGTAGTTATTTTTTATTTATTTTTTTTTTTTTTTGGAAACATACAGCGCATACAATTGACATACGTGTGCAAACATAATGTAGGAAAAAAAGAAAAACATTACGTCGATAATCGTTTCCTACGAAAGTATTTCCGCATATTAAACATTTGAATTTCGGCATATTACACTTAAAAATTAATTGTAAAATAAACTAAGTTCATATTAAATATAAAATTAATATAGAAAACCGATGGGAGAGGTAGGGAATTGGAAGTGATTAGGAAGGAGTTAGACTATGGTATGTGTATATGTATATAGGTATAAATAAAAATAGGTCGTATAGTGGATATATAGATACAGATATTTATTGATGTTTATAGATATTTATAGATATATAATAAATATTAATAGATAATTATAAATACTTGTAGTAGCTACTGATATGTTGCATGAAAAGTATATAACTAAGAACGATAGGTATTAACAATATCGTTAGGTGCAATTGAATTTAATAATTCTTTAACGAACGTCGGTTGGTTGAGGTTGAAAATATCGATGGTGGAGAAACGAGAGTCGTACGTGCACGTCAGCCTATAAGCGATGGAATTTTTCCCGTAGTTGGTATTGGCACGAGAGACCTCAAAAGTGCGTGAATTGCGAATTAATTGAAAGTTAATTGTTATATATGTCTTTAGGATCTGTGCCAATAATTAGAGACTAAGTTTGCACTTCCAAAAGAAACGTGCAAGCTGTGCAATGTACAAAAAATAGCGTAACATTGCACGTGTTACGATTTTTGCTCTATATCGTCTAAAATAAGCCTGCTGTGGAAAATTTTATTCTCCCCTTTATCTATAAAAATAAAATTTTCAACAATTTAAGTATAAATTGTGCCCCATATATTTAGTAGGTTCCGAGGTAAAGTTCATTGAAAATTCGCAATGTTCAGTAAACTTATTAACGCGCCATTTCTCACAGGCTATTCGGATCCGAAAGAATTTGTTTTTTGTCCTTTGTATTTTTTTTTACTTTTTGGAAAACGTTACCATTTTTTGAAAAGCTTTATCCTGGAAACTTCTGGATATACAGTGCTAGGTTTAGGTTATAATTTTAGGTAACTTAACCTACTTGAAATAAGAATAAAATAGCTTTCTGGAGGACGCAGATATTGGAAAATTTGTGGTAACACCAAAAAAGAAATCGCTGCTTTTTGAGAAAACCGTGTCAAATATTTTGCTGCTTGCATAAAAGTGACACGATTCTCACTAATGCAAATGGTCACTTAGGGGTTTCATGGAATTTTAGATTTTAAAAATTGGAAGGATGTATTATTACCGTAATTCTCTTCGAATTAAATATATATATAGGTAATTAAATTTTGTAAAATAGTCCTGATGTGTCTTTTGTAAAATAGTCCTTTAAATAAGACATACTATTTTGTAAAATATTATGTCTTATTGAAATTACGACTAGGTCTATAGATACGACAACTATAATCAAAATAAAAAAAATGATTTCCTAATTTGCTTATGTCCTTCGAAGATGCGAACTTGGTCTTTTACTATTGGCATAAATCCTAACATATTCAGAAATTACATCTGCATGACATCTTTTGGTCTTTATATGTACAAATTTACTGGCCTACTTACGAGACATTATAATATATATAATTATGTAATAAATAATACTATAATATATACTACTCGTATATAATAGAGACATTTATATAAATAAAAATATATTTTTTAAAACACGATCAAAATATAAAATCGAAGACTATCGCGGTTGTTTGACATTATAAATAGGATAGAAAACGAATTTACCGCGTGAATTTCTATCCAAGGAACAATTCTACTTTCCTCGCATGATCCGGGAAGCCATTGAAATAAGAAGAACTCCGAACTTCAATAGAGATGACGGCTACAAACTCTCTTCTACGTGGAACCCTCTTCTTAAAATGTTCCCGCCGCCGAACGCCGAACGCAAAGACGTAAAACAGGATACAGTGAGTGTTGTGTGCAAGACGGATTTTAAAAATTCCCGCGCTCCGAGCCCGGCCCCCCACCACCGTTATAACCTACGCAGTGGCGGCAGCGGTTTGCGGCCTACCCGCAAAACAACGGACTGACAGCTCTTTAGTCTACCCTAGACAACGGCGGCTGCAACGTCACCGAAACGTCGGGTCCTACAAATTTCACGCGGTAAATTCGTTTTCTATCCTATTTATAATACGATCAAAATAATATTAGGTACCTACTTCCTAATAATTATAGAAGATAGGTAAATCGTAATATTAAATTATTCTCGGATTCACTGTAATTTACCTTAACAAATATTGAAATCTAACTCCAACGTTATCACAAACCTAAATTACATGTCAGTGTTTTTTGCGCATAGGTATTTTGAAACTGCAAACTTGGTGTCTTTCTATTGGCGTAAGTCCTAACAACATATTCAAAAATTAGAACTGCACGACCTTTTGCAAGGTCAGGTCTTTTCGTGTGCTGGCCTTCTTATGTAATGGAGAAATTTATTGAAATATTTTTTTTTATTTTAAAACTCGAAACAGGAGAAAATTAGGTACTTAATAATAATTGCTGGTAATACTTACTTCCTAATATTGAATTAATCTCAAATTTACTTTAATTGATCTCGACAAATATTGAACCTTGGCTCCAACATTATCGCAAACCTAAATTACATCTCAGCGTTCCTTGCGCGTAATACCGTATTCAGCAAACACACCCCAAGCGAGTGTAGAGGGATGTACGAGTATGTGTATATTATCGTATGTGTATATTATCCGGGAGCTACAGCAAACATCGTAAAGTGGCATCGATTCTCTGTACCCTGTCTGTCAATCTTAAAGCTACCCGTACGAAGCGACGTTAATGACAGCTCAGCATCCTTTGTTACCTCATCAAGGTTGGCTATTTTTATTTTTGAAAAACGGAATTTGGCCGAAAGGGGTCAGTACCTACGTGAGCAGTAAAACGTGACAGGGATCGGACCGGACTGTCACCAAGTTACCATCACAATTTAACCCTCAAATGAATTAGCAATTTTTAAAAGAGCGTAAGTAACACCGTTATTAATAAAACGAGTTTCTTCATACTTTCACAAAAAAAACATTGTGTTACATGAAGTATGTAACTACGGAAAGCCTTAAAGTTTTCGAGGCAAATTTAGTTTCTGAGTTTAAACCGGATTTCCAAGGTCACGGATCCAGGGAATTCAATAATTTCTGAAAAATGTCTGTGTGTGCATGTGTATGCGTGTTATCCACATATATTTTTAGGAGTATTTGTCTAAAAAAGTTATATAAGAAGATTTGCATTATGGGGACGAACCCAAAATTTTAAAATGAAATGTCTCTCTTCCATATAAAGTTTTGATTACATAACATTACAATTTTAAATTTACATTTTCGACATCTACGTATAACATAACGTATACCCTAACCAACTTTGAAGCAATTTTGAGCGGTTTGAAATCATTCCCATAAGTAATGTATTTAACCATAAATATGCGAGTGGGTCACAATTTTAGTAACATTACTTTATTTATTTATTTTTAGAAAAACCAACAGCTAATTATAATTTAACAAAAAGAGGAGTAGGATAACACAGAGCCAATTAAAGGTTTTCACGTTTCAGTAGCGTTGTAGAAACATATGTGACATTTCAAATAAAGCTATCGATTAAAAATACATCAAAAAATATTCAACAATTAATGCTAAAGAATTTACTGTTCAGCTGCTGCCTAGCTGAGTTAATACTCGTACAGAACCGACGAGAAGGTAACATATTGTTAACGCGGTAAAAAAACGACATGAAGACGGATATATTGAACCCCTCCACCCTCCCCCCTTCTCTAGACGATCAAGACTATTTCCAGACTAAAATATGTCTGTTTGTCTGTGTGTCTCTCTGTTTGTGTGTATGTATTCCTCCACGATAGCGCTCAAACGCTTTATTCGGTTGAGCTGAAATTTAGCATGCAGGCATTATTTGTTTATTGCAAGAGTTGAAAAGATTGTGGTTGAATTCGGTCCACCAGGCGGCGCACCAGTCATATTTCTATCTCGCAATATTAGACTTAGAGACTTGAAATACAAATACATCAAATACATACACCTCGGTACACAGATGCCTTGTTGGGCCGAAATCACATTATCAAATGATGGTTGGAATATCTCATATACAAGCGACTTAAATAATATTTCAATTTATATATTTATTTATTTATTTATTTTATTTATTAAAGGTGAAGCACAAAGCATAATTTCCTGCAGCATTACAAAAAAAAATTGTTTGGACCAGTAGCGAAAAGTAGAACACACTGCAGCATCTTTGTCACAAAGTCAACACTGCCTAACTAGGCCTAGGCCTGTACTAAGGCAGGTGTACCAGGAAATATTTAACCTGTGCACACAAAAAAATATGAAAAATTCTAAATTATGTCTTTGTCATTATTAAATTATCATCAAAAAAAGTATTTGAAATTATAATCATAAAATTATCGAGTAAATAATTAATAATCGAAATAATAATAATAGTAAATGGATAGATAGATACCTACTCAGTAAAATAAAATTACTTAAATAGTAAAGCCTCTAAAATCGTCGTCACTTGCTATTCGTGGCTCGTTAGACATTTGAATTCGAAGGATCACGGCGACCTGCGTTTGTAATTTGGTTTTTCAATTGAATGAGATGACGCGCGTTCAAATTTAACTTACCATTACATTGCGTCGCATATTATTAGGAATTTTCGCCAACTGCTCTTCGACATAGCTACTTCCCGGAAAAGTCTTGAGGTGACACAATACTTTTTATTCCGCCAAAGCCGCATTGCAATCAATTTTAACACATGTTATTAGTTTCCCAGTGAAACATACCATTGTGAAGACATATTTGTGGATACACAAGACTTGCATATATGTATGATAAAAACCATTATTTTGGAGACACTTGCGTATGGTAATTGCTATTTTTTGCAAATGACCATTGCGGTAACGTTTCTTCGAATATGACCATCGCTGCACCGCCTGCCACCAGCAAACTTGAGGGGACTTTCAGATGAATATGCGTTCTGCGTTTCACGTGATGCACTTGTCAAGTGCACTTGCGTATTGCACCTTGAATCGCCTGTGAACTTTATTAAATATTAATGCACTGCGTGTGTGATAATTTGCGCAGGGGCATTCCCTAATGTCATATGGCGTGGGGCTGTGAGGATCTACTGCTGACCGGGATCGCCTCCTAATAATGCAGAAACGAACCGTGCTAACTGTTGCCGTTGTACCACAGGGCGCCTTGCTCGGACAACCCTTCCGAGATCTAAAAATTTTCACCGTATCATATATGTATATACTAGAAGGTAGCGATGCAAATGAAAAACAATCTCGCAGATTTTCACATAAACGACAGAAGCCATGGCTATTCGACGCGATCTCGTAACCAGCTGCGCATAGTGAACCACTCGATGTCGAAGTCCGGGTGACTTGCCGATATTGCCGGACATAAAATTTACAATAGCTTAGCGATTTAATTAAGGAAGCTCCAACCTATTAAACTCGTAATAAAAAACATGCTAAAGACATTTCTGATACGAAATGCATTTTATAATTTAGAAGAATTTTTGGGATGCCAAATTATGAGACAATTTGTTTTAAGAATTTGTGTTTACTTCGTCGTTGTCTTGATTATTGTATTGTTTATAATCTCATATGTTTGTAATCCTAATGTATTATTAAATGTAAATAATAATCGTCATGAATAATATAAATAAATGTGTATGACTATTATCTATGTCAGTTATAGATTAGCTTTTATCTATGACAGTTTTTCATATTTCCACTAGATAATAACGTATGGCCTATTGTTTTGGGAATAGCACCAAATTCAAAAAGAATTTGTCTCTTCCACAAAAGAGCGATATGCAATTTATATAGAGTCTCTCCATGAAGTTCTTGTAAGCCGCTATTCGTAGAATCAGGAATCATGACTCTATTTACTTTTAACATCTACTTAAATATTATGTACTCTTGTAGCTACCTAGCAGAAGTTCCGGTGAACAGCGATTTTCATCATCACGATACAAGGAATAAATCTAATCTCCACATAAACCGACAGTGACTTAACAAAGTGCAGTACAGTTTTATTCACCAAAATTTGTGTTACTATAATAAGTCTCCAAAACAAACGAAAAGCCTTGGAGAGGACTAATTTGATAAGACAATTGTAAATAATTTGGTAAGAAACTCAATTTATGGTATAAGGGTGTTTGAAAATTTTGAGTTTATTTTCTATGTTGATGATTAGTAAAAATTGTATTTTTTTTAACATAATGGTATTATGATTGCTGACATTCTAATTCTCATATAATTTATTATACATCTATTCATTTTTGCCAAAACAAATACGAAGGCACATTCTTGGATTAACAATAATATAATTTTACTTTAATTTCTCTACATAGAATTTGCATTTCTATTTTAATATATTATTCTCCCTGACTATTAAGTCATATTAGTATATTTTGATTATTTTTATGTAGGTAATATTGAACACAATATTACAGCCATGAAAATTCTCATGATAGTTTTTAATTGTATTTTTTTTAGCATTTAATTTTGTGACGCATCCACGTGTAGGAATGGATATCTGCTGGAGTAATTGTATTGTATTGTATTGTATAAACTGTCGGTTTAAGACTGGCCTAAATTCTTAGACATGCTCAATTTACTCGGGATGACCTCAAATGAATGACAAAGTTTTCTAGGAAATCTTTAACTTACGATTTAAAAAATTTACGAGCTGTCCAGATCCGCACGGTTACTTCCCGGAAGCGATCAAATTTTTAATCAAAACTGTTTTTATTGGCCATATAAGCTTTTATACGGCCGTCCGCGTGTCGTCGCGTCATTGAGTTTAGTATCAAAATATACTTCATGACAAATGAGTGGCAGAAGATGACTCCTCGGATCTCGGTTTTGGAATCTCTTAGCTAGAAGGGGCAAAGGCTGTTCGTTATTAGACGGGGGGCGGGACGACGACGTCAAAGCGAGTAGGCGATTAGTGTCTTTCGGTATAGGGGATAGCGCTGATGAGCAAATATACGGAACGCCCACTCAATTCTCTTACATTAATCAAAATCCAAAATAGGACAAGATCTCCTTGCATTCGATAAAATAAATGTTTACTACCATACTGCTGATGGTTATCAAAATTGAATTACGTATCTATAATAAATAATGTTAAACCTGTTATCTATACAATAAAGTCAAAATTTTCGCAGAAGGCTCGTTGATTCTTCAAAATTTCAACAACTTACCATCACTATTAACAACTCATTTCCCATCACTATTAACAACTCACTTTTCATTACTATTAACAACTCACTTCCTATTACTTTTAACAACTCGCTATCCATTACTATTAACAAATTCTTCGCCATTATTAATACTATTAATGGGGAAATGTATTCGGAAGCACGGATAGAACACATTGCATCATTACAAATGTTTCTACTGTACAGTTTTTTTTAATATTATTATTTTCTGTATTAAAGGAACAAACACCACCCTTATGGTGAATTCCGAGAGATATACCACTATGGCCTAAATCGTGTATTTTTTTGCTAAAATTACACTTTTTTTTACTTTTATTACTTCTCTGTTAATAAAAGGTTTACAAATACATATACAAGGTAATAATAATAAAAAATACATCAAAGAATATTGCGGTTATTTGACTTATAAATAGGTTTAAAAAAAAATACCGTGAGAAGTTTGTAACACCCTACGTTTCGGCGATGTTGAAACCGCAGTTGTCCAGGGTAAACCGGACAAACGTAAACGGTAGGTGCTACAAACATTACGTGAGTGTGTTGTACATAACGAGTTATCGATAACCGTTTTTTTAAAAAATCAATTTCCAAGTACATATCTTGGTAATCATTAGTTATAATTATTAATAATCAGTATTATATAATCAGTAATAAATAATCATTAGTTATGTTGTGCTCATTCTCACTGGTCTTATGAATTTGGTTCTTTTCAACAGGAAAACATAGTCCATATTTAAAGCATTATACGAAGGAAAAATCCGGTTCAAGTTGGAGTTTTTGGCCTGGTTGGTTTTATCTCTCGGAACACTGATTGTCAAGGGATTACTAGTTAGTACCGCGGGAACATGGACGCGTATACCGTTCAACAAATATCAGTCTTATTAGACAGGATATCGCGCAAGATGGCCATGTCCGGCTCTACAAGCTTAACCGCCTAGGGTCTGAAGTTTGAAACGCTTCAGGCTTTACTTATAATTTACATTCAAATATTTACAATAAAAGAGACGCCTTAAGAATATCTTCTGTATAAGCTCAATCCTTTAGGTATAAATGTTTTATTGCCGCGACCGCATCTGAGAAGCACACTCCAATATACTCCGCAAATAGGCGGAGTACAACAAATGTAGAACATCAACATTATCGAAAGGTTTGCACTTTCTCTTGATTTATATGATTTATCCACAATATATTTAATGTTCTTGTCAAACAAGAGTTTGATATCGATAACTATTTCAATATTCGCATTGTGCTCTTTTCACCTATAATATCTGCCCACTATATAGTCAAAACTGAATCCTGATTCTTGTAGAGTAAATTTATTTGTTACGAAATAATGTAAGAGCGACTCTGATTCTTGACACTTGGGGATATACCAAAAGGGACAGTGACGTAGTCTAACCTGTACCCACTTAATACGACTGGGTCTACGATTATTAGGATTAGAAGAGAACCATCCAAGGAAGTCACCATGTATGCCACATCCCTCTAATTTTGCAAAAAGAATGTTGTGACATACGCAATCGAAAGCCTTACTGTATAAATCTGTATTTTATAGATGGTCGGTATGGATCGTGTCTACTTGGTATAATTTATCTAAAAATTCCTAAATACGGTTGAGGAACTCACACAGATCTGAAGTGACTTAGTGATCAGGGGGAAAGCCAAGTTGGGTTTACGATTTATAGAATACGTTCCCTAGTATTCAATGTAGGTAAATAGGTTGAAAAATCATCTAAAAGTTTAGAAATCTATCAAATTTCATTAGATATTCAGTAGAATTCAGAAAAGCCTTTCAAGGGAAATTAAGAACTGTGCAAAAAAAGAGCATGCAAATGATAATTTGCCGAATTTAGTCAAAAATGAATACATTTTGAAAGGTTTGCAATTGATTTAGTAGAGTTTTTTTCGACTTTGAGCTTAACAAAAGATTTTTATTTCATATCCCTATACCAATTATTACTATCCTTTAATAAAAAGGCTTTTGAACATTTTATCGAATTTCGTCCTCGCTACATAGATCATATTTGCGGTATACATGTTTGTTTATGGTCCATCGTACCCTCGGTTTTTGGCTACATCGTACCCTAGGTCACGGCTACGGTCTTTGGCTACATTAATAATATATGACAGAATCATTTGTATGAATGCTAAATGAACATCACGTTTATCTACAAAACGAGTAAGAAAGTAATCCTCAAATCGCACGGAAATTATTATCAGTTAAAAAGTCCAACGAGCAATGCAAAAGTTATCATTAAAATGTTTAGCAAAATCCGACCTGGCACACCCTAACCAAAGTCTCACCCAAAATACTGCCTAAAGCGTTAAAGTTTTCCCGTAAAATATGAAATGTTTCATCCGACCCGTTGTTAAACGCGAGTGACGCAATATTTTGTTCCCGCGACAGAAAATAAATGAGTTCTGACTGGCAAGCACAGGAAAACTAAAATGTTAACCTCGAAAAGTGCCTCCTGCGACCTCTTCCACGCCCAGATCTACGAGAGTAGACGGTTAAGTGTAGCACCAACACCTACACATACGCACCTACACATAACCCTGCAAGGCTAAGCATAGGGGGATTTGGATAGGCGATATTACACTAAGAAATATTTATTATTTATAAATTTTAATTAAAATTTGTACCTGTATCGTACTATATAACCGCTCGTATATCTCGGCGTACAGTGGTTTGTTTGTTCAATAATGTATGTAAATATAGTCGATCATATTGAAGGAAAATTGAATTAAACCTGAAGCTAACTTTACTAAATGAGAATGATTTATAAGGATGTTATTGGGTTTAATAATGTCAAAATATACTTACAATGCCATTATCTAATATTGATTTTTTTTATTCAATGTTTCATTTAATTCGAGATATATTAGATTCTTCGTTTATTAATGAAGTACGCGATTTAGGGGTCTCTTAAGATATTTAGTTCATGCCAAAAATCGTTAACATCATAAAACAACCTTTTACAACCTTTGTATTTATATGTGGAAAATTATGATGGGTATGATGATGACTTTTAAATTTAGTTTTTGAGATTATTTTTTTTTTAAAAGATGATAGGAAGAATCCGAGCTTAGGCCTGAAATAATAATCATATACAAGAGTAAGATGTATATCCAGGTAGTTATAATGTATGTAATCATGAATTGGTAGTTACCACTCATAAGGACCTAAGATGTGTCCTTTAATTGAAAATTTAAAACCAAAATGTATTAAAAAGAGAGGTATCTGTTGCGTTTCAGTGGTACTAGTTCATAATACTGATACCGTGAAACTGATACCACCAAAATATAATATCCAGGAAAAAATATTGCAAGTTAAAAATATATGTAAAATAATAAACTTAAAGCATTAGACATTAGAGCGAAATAAAAGATGGCTATTGCTTGTATTTCAAAAAATGGACGATATTTAGCATTACCTTCTTTAACTTCTGCGTATAGTTCTGAAACGACAAAAAAATATTTTTTTTTTTGTGTATAAATTAAGAAAAATATAACAATTTTGGACATAGCGTTTCTGTACGTAGATAGATCCATAGATACATAGATAGACTGTAAAAATGACCAGCCTTCAGGATCGTTTTCGCCAACTCTGTTTAAAATTTAATTATAGTGATTAGGTATGAATACCTACATATTTTTTTTCATCATAATATGATGTAATTTTATCGTAATATGAGTAATACCACATAATATGTTTGTGTGAGTCATTGTATGACTAATGTATGAGTCATTGTATGACTTATATGAGTCAAATTATTTAGGGCTTTAATTTCCACAAAATAATAAAAAAAGGAATTTTCTCGTGTAATACTAGACAATATCATAAGTAGACACACTCACACTGGCGCTATCGGCGTAGACCGTATCGGAGCGTAGACCGTAGCGCCGTAGGCCGTAGCGGGCATAGACGGGTTGTCATCTGTGCGTTACGTAACGCATCGGTTGGTCAACGTTTTAGATAATTCCCTGACTACACAATGAGAACCACTAAATCTTACTACTTTTATGAATCCTCCACCTTTTATTATCATAGCTTTCAAGATAGTTGGCGATTAACTGCGTAACTTATTTAGCCTGTCTGAAAAATAAATATGGGCATAATTTATAATATCAAAGTTTACATTTTGAAATATATGGCTGGCATTGGCATACCTAACTATGCCGATGTCCATAGCAAGATATACTCCATAGAAAGGTGGTGCTTAATAATTTTTACTTTTGAAGACAACGCTGCTTACTTATTAAGAATAAAATCTAGAGGAATCAATAGTTTATAATATATTTTATAGACACATAATAATATTTTGTTTTGTTAGATAAACTTGTAAATAATGCAACTTATTACTTATCTATGCATATATGTAATAAATAAATGGACATCGTTTCTACAAATTTAAGTATTGTTAATATAATTTAACTTTTTTTACATATTTTGTGTTCTTTATGCAGGGTTTTCAACCCTCGCCTGTCGCCGCGTAAATATTGAATGTAGTTTATTGTATGTGATTGTATTGCAGGGTCCGAGAAATGGTGTTCTTATATGCGAGGCGGGTTAGCCCAAAGCAAGCGAAGATTGGTTTAATTGCCATACCTTTAAATACACATTAAATATTATATAATCATTTTAACGTTTAATCAGAGATCTCAACGTCCGTCAAACCAATCAAAGCACTAAATTTCAGCTATACATTTAATAGAAAAGAGAGGAGTAGGGCGCAAAGCTCTGGGAATAGCGGCAACAGCGAAGCAGGCGTTGCAAAAACGCCGACGGCCGGAGGACAGACCCGAAATTTATATCGACGCATTAGGGCACATGCACGGTTAGCGGACAGGGATAAACAGTTATGTGAAAGTGCAATAAATGCATTGACAAAAACAAATAGCTGAAGAGCATAGCTGAAAGAGAGTGAGACGCACCGGAGAGACAATCCACGTCGGCGGTCATTGACGCTATTCTGTAATAATAGTACAAATAGGACAACCTTGAGTTTTTGTGGTATTTCTCTATATAAGTTTTCAAGTGGTCTTCCTTGAACTAAACATAATTAACGTGTGTAAAAGTCTGTTTAACTCTGTCTATCTACTCTCACTATTGTAAACATCACGTCGAAAAAAGAGCACAGCCCAAGAAGATTTACGACAGAACGTGATTTCCTCGCATTTCCGCAGAACAGTGCGAAGGAGAGGGAACGGTCGGACGGTTGAAAATGTGGGCGAGTGACAGAGATGCGCGGCGAGTCCTCAATCTTGCAGATTAAAATCTAGAACCAGACACCGGCCTGCCGCGACCTAATGATGAGATAACGGATTATCTTAATGAGTAACGCTTCATCCGTTGCCAAATCCGTTTGCTAGCAAAGTTTGTCCGATTATATATCCGTCTGATCGTCAAATTTTTGCGAACTTACACTAGTATAACGACTTCCCAAAATATCGTGAGTGGGTACTATAGGGGTTGGATATATTAAATTCGATCATTAGATAGAGAAAATTAAATTAAATATTCAATATGTATTAGGCAATTTAATGTAAGATGAAGGATTAAAAAATAATCACGCAAACTTTTATAAGGGGCACAGCTACAGTATGTTAAGTAAAATATCTTACAGCATTTTACTTACCCATTTTACTGAGCGTTTAGGGGTCTAATATGCCCAGTGCAGTTGAGCCATTATAACCCATTAGTTGGGGTCAGACGAACTCACAAATCCGGCAGCCTCCAAGCAGAAATGCGAGCCCGGGTAGGAGTCCGCGCCTGCGGGCCATTTCCCCTGGGAATCGTAGTTTGGGCGCTACTAGACGGTTCGTGCCAGTCGACCGTGCTATCCAACAGATAGTCTTCTTTAATAAGTCTGTTTTAATTTAATTTAAGTCTAATTTAATTTATAAAACAATAAGATTTTTTATGTTTTTATTAGGGAGTTCACGAAAGGTTGACCGCGGACTTTATAGTATATTATTTCTTCATTTAAGTCTTCAAATACTAGTTAATAAGTGTGGGTTATTACATTTTATCCCGAGTCATAACTCGATACTACGATATAAGTTAAACAACTTAATTTATTTATTTATATAAAAATTATAATTATAAAACGTTGATTTTGCTTACAGAAATAATAAGAACCGAATGGCAAAATTTAACCTCAAGCTTACTCTTTTCTGTACGCAATTGGGACAAACCCTTTCTAAGGTGGACAGGGCTCTAACAATACAATAATTTATTTAGAAGTTGTAATAAAACGCTCGTTAAAAACTAAATTGCAAAAAATTGGTTCTAAAAAAAACACATAATTCCATTTTAAAATCGGCAATAAAATTGCATATAAAATTCCGATACCATTCCGGTAATTCGTAGGAAAAAATGATTGTACTCGAAAATTCACATACTATCCATACACATCCTACAGCAATCCATACACATTAATTGAACATAATATTTACAGTATACATCGCTTCTGTACATGCATTGAATCTCCGCGGGATGTTGTTGGCCGTAGCGAATTGTAAATATATAAGCATACGTATCCCTTTAAAAGGCCTTCACGTGAGGACAGCAATAATACAGTGGTGCTGAGGTGAGCAGTAAGTTCAGTACTTACGTACATTTTGTATTGAGCACTCGCTCTGGTGTTTGCCACAGGAAAATAGCGAAATAGCACTGAGCGATAAATGTTCCCAATACATCTGATATTTGTTACTGATATTTATGTATCATAAGCATTATTTTCAATACATACGGACTTTGATACCTCACTGTTGTCTTTCGGCATACAACAATAGCCGATACAAACTCAACAATCAACCCAATATCGTTACCGGATCATAACATCATCTTGAACAACAGAAAAATAATGTCACGGTAAGCAGTATCTATGTTGTATATTTTCTTGTATGTGACCTAACACTCTATGTTTGCAATAACAAACAATTTCTTAAGACTAATATTGGATTGATTCTTACATATCCATTTTGTTATTACGATCTTATACAGAATAAGGATGTTTCAATGGTAATTTTGTTGAATTAAAAGGATTTTTGTTGAATCCATTACTCGATTATATGTATTAACATTTTCGGTAATATATAGAATTTATAGCGGATCCGTTCGCAATTTGCCCGTTAATGTTACTCGGGATCGGCTGACCATAAATGACGCCAGGTCAACAACTACCCCAGCTTCTTAGGAAACGTGCGTTTCTAGACACCCTCGGTTATTCACCGGATTGCGCAAGCGGGTTGACACAGCCCGGTGCGCAAACCGCCCAGTTCCGCTCGAGATGTTCCGCCGGATCCGCTCTTTCGATCCTAATCGCCTACGACTGCAGCTTACAGCGGTAGGCAGAGTTCACAGCGACCCTTCCAGTTTAAGTCGGTCTTCGAGGAGGCTACCGTGTAGGAGCTGAACCGGGAATTTAGCTAACCAAGGTAACATAACAGTAGATATAAATAACAGTAATCTAGTATATAAGAGTAACTTAATTTGTTAAACTTTTTTTTCTAATTATTCGTTAGTTTGTAAGCAATGTGTAAATAGTTTTTGATAACAAATAAACGGTTCACGGGGTTGCTAAAGGGGGTAGAAACTCGGAGAATCTACATCCATGTCTCCGCTCGTTCACCCCTCACTCGCTACTCTTCTGGTACGCGTGAGGTTGTAGTTGCATGATATCCCGGGCAGATAAAACGACCCATGTTGTTAGAACTGCCCGGGTGGTGGGCGGGGTTTCTTCCCCCGCCTGTCACCGCGTAAACGTATAATAAAAAACCAAGGTAACACAAGGAAGTTCATCACCACCCAATCTACATGGAAATATTAGTAAACGATTCAATATAAGTGTACCGCAATTCAATTTCTTATAATTAGTTAATTTGTGGGTTAATATTTCATGGCAACCTCAGTGCACTACTGAAACTCGCACCTGACCATTTTTATTTTGAACATATACATATATGTATATCCACTTACTTCTTTATTTGGCTTTTCATGGCACTTTATCACAGAAAATCGTTTTAGATTTTTTGTTGTAAATCCGCAGCGGTTCGTTACACTCTCCCTGTGGAGGAGGCGCGGTACGACGTTGGGCGCGGGCGGCTCGGCCTATCTAGAAAAAGCGACCAAATTGCTGGGAATCTGCAGACTCGCGAACATCAATCACGCGGCCGCCGCTCCGGCAAAAACTTGTCACGTTGTCTGCGGATTGTCAGATCAAATGAAAGTGTCTCTGGGTAACTGAGGGTTGGGAGATTCAAATAAATCTTCCGCTATCCGAATACCCAGCGCAGCGCCCCACGTTACGACATTTGAATACTTACAGCGTAGATACGTCGAAAGGGACTTAAATCGATAGTACATAGGTATAGGCCTAGCGCTGAATCATTGCATATATTATGCAATTCAGCATACATTCTATTCCACTTAACCAATTATTACAAAAAAGAGTATTTTGTTTTCGTTTCATCCAAAATTCAATTTCGAAGTTACGGAATACAAAAAACGTATTTTAAATTAGGCCGAAAACCGTTTGTAAATTTTACAGGTTCGCGACGCATCCCTTAACTCCCCTTTTTGGCAATGATAAGAAATCAAATTTGAAAAGGAAATTATTTTCTTGTTTGTCAATTATTTTCTAGGAAATTATTTTCCAGGAAGTCAATTTGTCCCACACAATATTATTTTAAGACTTACGCACCATGATTGTATGATTTCGACTTTCTTATATCTATGTTGTTCATCCACTGAATTTGACGAAAAAGTTTAGGTAAAACCGACTATATTATAATTGTATTTCTCGCACGCCACTACTTAGCGCAAAAAACGGCAGCCCAAGCTTGAACTTTTAATTAAGAGATTTGTCCTTCGCTGCCCGGCTGGAACGAAACTCCCCTCTGGGTCTAAGTAGAGTAGAATGTTTCTAGTTTTCATTATTAATGCAGGTACTTAAAGATACAACTTTAATTGGGTAGTCATCAAGTTGGTTGATTAAAAAGAACTCTGCCGCCATAAGAAAATGGGCGTGGCTGATGATTATTCCAATTTTTTCCAAAATTTTCCCATACTTCGAGATTACGTTTTTTCGTTCCACCGGATTAATTCGAAATTCACGCAAGTTTGAGGTCTCTCGCGCCAATACCAACTACGTGAAAAATTCTATTGCTTACAGGCTGATGTGCACGTACGACTCTTGTTTCTCCACCATCGACATTTTCAACCTCAACCAACCGACGTTCGGTAAGAAGTTAATCAAATCAATTGCCCAAATATTTGATTGGTTTTTTGTAAAATCTTTTTTAAGTATTCGTTTATAGGATGATGCTTTGATGTAGAAATAAAAATAATAAAAGCCACTCACATAGCAGGAAGGTTTTCCGTGACTGGTTTGGTAAATGTTTATTCTTAAATGAGATGTTTGTTTGGATGAGCACCACTTTCGACAGTGCAATGTAAGTATAATGGGACCCCTTATCGCTAGCGAACGATCGCCCTTCATCCACATCTCAAAAACAAAGCGTATCCTTTTGCAAACCAAAATAAAATGTCTTTATTAAAGACAAATTAAAGCAAACAATGATAAATCACAATAAATGAATCGTCTCTTAAATACAGAATGACAGTTCGAAAATTTGTTTTAAAATTCGAATGTATCCACTCTTTAAAAGGACGATATAATATTTCTGGGCTCGTTATCAGCCAGCCAATAAATCAAAATAAAAATAAAATACTTCATTTTCTAGTTTCCATAAAATAAGACATAAATCGTTATACTCCGCCCGTTTTAGTAATGTTGGCAGCACTGGCGATAACAATTATTACTATTATTTTAAATTATAATGTCATTGTACATTTTTTGATATTTATTTTTATCCTTATAAGTGCACAGATTAAAATTTCGGATTGGTCATAATTATTTACATAAGCACATTTTTATGTCAAAGCGACATCTACAATATCGAAGCGGCAAGACCATCCTACTTAACAGTAAGAGTGTGCAAGAAACATGTTTAACTTTATACGTGTTGTGGATCACAGATGGCGCTATATTTCGCTCGAATTATATCAATAGCAATATAGAAATATTTTTACATTTTTCTCTCTAAATATATTTCTATCAGGAACACCATTGTGGCAATCACAATGCCAATTATCCAGAGTATGTAAACTCCCTGAAAATAATTAAAAAGTAAAATCAATTAAAAAAGTCTTAAGTCAAATAATTCACTGCGGTAAATATAAATTTGGACCACGCCTTTAAAAGAATTATCAAGTGTAATAATAATAGTACCTATTTACCATTTTTATATATTTCTGTGTCAATAATTATTGTTTGCTAATTTACTCTCATAATATGGTAAATTGTAGCAATATAACAAACCTGAAAATGTCGAATATTCAGCTGAATTGCCTCTCTTTGTAAATGCTGGGAGCGCGATAATTTGACTCCGAGTTGTACTTTGCTGTTTGAATGTTTTAAAACAACCTGAAATTAAAAAAAATTAAAAAGGTATATTTATAAATTTTAAATTACGGATATATGGATAGTGCCAAATTTGACATATTCCTTTAAAAACTTATAAATCTAATAATTATTCAAACAAAAATATCAAATTTCGAAGTCCCATCCAACGGGGTGTCATATTAAAAACCGAAATCATTTCATGGGCGTGAATCTGTAACATGATGCTAAACAACAAAAAAAAAATACCGTTGTATATATTTTTCAATATTTTTTGTAATTTTCTTAAATTAAAAAAAAACTCAAAATTTTTAATTAAAATAATTACATATAGGTATAGTCTAAAATGAAGTTTTTTAATATTTTTCTTATTCATTGATATGTAGAGATTCCCACCTGAAAGGATGCTGGTTTTTTAATAGCATAATATAGAACAGCGTTTTCCTAACTATTTTTGCCCCAACGCAATTATGATATTCTGATATATATGTTTCTGAGTGCTGCGTCACATGAAATTTCAATTAACGATTTAATAATAATAATAAAACGCTTTGTTCGTACTAAAAGGCGAGCTTATTGCATGCAGGCAATATTTTAGAGCTAACCTATATTGACTGAAAGTGGGTTCCTTATCAACCCTTGGTTGCTGATGATAATTATGCGCCTCCTATTTAATTCCCTAATTCGGAGCAGATTAGAAGTCAACGCGGCAATATGGAGTCCCTACGAAAATAGCTACATATCCAGGCTGGAGAGTATACAGAAACGCTTTCTGAGGTTCCTGTACTTTAAACAGCATGGATATTATCCCTTTCTGTATCCTACGGCATTTATTCTGGGGATGGTTGGGTACAACTCACTAAGCGTAAGAAGAGACTAGCTGTCAATCTGCCACATATCTAAACTACTTAGGGGGTTCGTTGATAACCCGACCATCCTTAGAAGAATCTGTTTGTTTGTACCCGCCAATTACTACCGTGCTAGGACTCACGTATTGTTCGCGTTACCGCGAGCTAGAACTAACATCGTTTAACACTTCTTCACGGTGCAGACGCTTCGTACCCTAAATGCACTCTGTTCGACTGAGCCAGAATTGGATATTTGGACGGTGAACTTAGCACAACTGCAAAGTACGGTAATCGCATTTCTAAGCAATCAAGTAATTAGATGAATATGTAGTATGTAGTATTAAAATTGTTAAAAAGTAGTATCTAAGTAATAAGAACAGTAGTAAGTAGTAATAAGAAAGGTTAGATAAACATTAGATACATATATGTAAGTATAATCCTTTGATATTACGCTCTAACGTATTTCTCTGTCTCGTTTGCTATAGTCTAGAATTATAATCTATATATTAGAATAATAATGATAGTAATAGTAATGGAGTAGAGTAATAATATTATTATTAACAGTAGAATTATAATAATAGTCTATAGTAGAATAATAGTTATAATCTAGAATAATAGTCACAAAAAAAATATATTTTTTTATCGATTTGGAATCATCTGTAAGGTTAATTATGTTTTGGGAAATAAATAAATAAAATAAAATTAGAAGAAAATATTCTTTCAGATTAGTTTCCAGTGCTAGCAAATGTAAAGAGCGCGGCAATGAACGACGTGCTGCGCCATTTGATCATTTACGAGTATGGTTGGTTTTAACATCGAGGAGACAATGCTGCGACTCGGTATTATACTTCCGCGGACCGGTGTTGGATCGCGTATAACCATTTGGGAAACGCTGCTGTAGACGTAATGGAGTCTAGTTGATTTACCATGAAATTTTATATTCGGTACCTGCGTTTCCCATGCTAAGAGCAGACCGGCGCTGTGAAGCCTTCCAATCATTTTATTCAGCTTTTTCGTAAAAGGAGAGCTTTTCCTTGTCATTATAACACATTGCTCCCAATAAATATCTTCTATCATTAATTGCAGATAGGGTATCGCATCTTCTGTTACGTAGTCTCCAATTGCATAATGCCCTATTTTTAAAATTTAAAATTCAGATTGGTATGTAGTTTAAGTTATTATTATTATATTAAATATAAAAAATAAACCTGCTGGCAATCGTTCAACACTAAACGCAAACATTCGTTCTTTGCTCTTTTTCCTTAGCTCTTTGTCGGGCAACTTCTCAAACACTTTTACAAGACGTATCACATTTG
This sequence comes from Micropterix aruncella, assembly GCA_944548615.1. Taxonomy (NCBI): domain Eukaryota; kingdom Metazoa; phylum Arthropoda; class Insecta; order Lepidoptera; family Micropterigidae; genus Micropterix; species Micropterix aruncella. Next base: position 7,931,386 of record OX155956.1, on the reverse strand, counting down.
GCTCAGTGGCTGCTAATATAGAAAATATCCATGCATCGTGAGTGGCTCCCCAAGATATCTTTGCATCCACCAAGTTTTGTACGGTATCAATAGAGCTTTCATATCTGAAATATTCATCAATTACATATATTAAATTTAAATATCTCTTGGGAGATTTCTAAAGGAGCTGATATTTTTCTTTATGTAAATTAGATAAAGAGTCTATTGCAATTGTAAGTACATAAGTGCCAATTCACTTTTATAAAAGAATGTCGTGTTCCCTCAACTGTTTTAATGCAAATACGTGGGGCACACCAGAATAATAATTGATAATAATAGAAACGACAAACGGAAATAATAAAAAAATTTTTTTTTTGTCAAAATGACCTTTTGAATTTATTTTTTTATTTTATTTAGAGTAGGTATTACACAATTTAACTAGTACATTTTACCATGTCACACTGTATGTAAATGAGGCAATAGCAGAAAACTGATTCTTATTGTGACTGAGACATGGTTATGACCGAAAGTCGCCTAACTAGGCCTGAGCCTGTTCTAAGGCAGACTTGAGCAATTTTCTTTGTGCATTATGATTACTATTTATTAACAATGCATATATTTCTAGACACAATCAAATAAAACTAATTATTAAAATAGTCTACAAAAAATTAAATTAAAAATAGAAAATTCAAATCTTTTTAAAATAAAAATAAAATAAAATAAAACTAAATCTAATCCAAATAATAAATAAAACAAAATTAACATTAGAATAATCAGAATTAATAAAAATGCAAATTGATTGTCACTTTTTAAAATATCAATTGCTTAATAGAAATGAAAAAATTTAGAATGATATAATGTCGTATTTTTGTCAATTTATAAAAATGGAAAGTATCTCAATATTTAATGTTAAAATTATGTAAATTAAATTAAATCAAATTAAAACTAATTAAAGTAGTGCTAAATAATAATAATAATAATCATCAGAAATATAAATATATAAACTTAAATCAAACAAATAATCGTAAAATATAATTAAAATGGAATTGTAATCAAATACGTAATTAAATTAAATGAAATAAAATAAAATAAAATAATGAATAGGTACAAATTGTTGAAAAATTAAAATATAAAAAAAAACGTATGTTTAAATATTCTTATCGCAATTATTAACTAAATAATTATCTTTAATTCATTCTGAATGTGTTGATTTTCCTCTTTTAAAAACCATGCTGTCAATAGTTTTTTTAAATGTTTCCCATTTTCTTCAGTTTTAATGTTTTCCGGAAGGGCGTTTTAATGTTTTCCGGAATGTATATTCATATTGTCCTAAGAGGGACTTGCACCAACCAGCCTGTCAAGATTTGCGTATAGCTGTTAACTAACCACAATTAATAATTTAACATCTGGTTATATATTTTTAATGCCGATATACTTTTTACGGTAACGACCTTCAATGTCTAACGACAATTATCTTACAGGCAGCCGTAATCAGGTGCCCATCCATCCAAGTAATTACCACGCCTGACGCTCTTAACGTCGGTGATCTGACAGGAACCAGTGCTTCAACGCCGCTACGGATGTTACGATTGGTTTTCGATGAAATTTTGTCATTTTGTCGGTTCTTCGGTTTTGTACGTTGATTATGAAGCTGCCATAAGTTGAGTCGAGTATGAGCGTCCTTCCCTCACGGCGATTTATTTTAAAGCAGTCCCTATCTACATGGATATGTCGATTCTTGGGCATTGGAGCACCATTCCCACCGACTCTGCAGCTAATCACCAGTTGGATGCCTCAAAAGCGCTTTTTTGAGCGTTGGAACACCATTCCCGCCGACACCCAGTTAATCACAACGCAGCTATCAAAATGTTGCGTTATGTCTTCAACCCGCCGCCACTTGCTTTTGGTGATTTTCGTGTCTGTTATTTTTTCACTTTAGTTTTCTATTACTTTGACCATATGAAATTTGATTATAATACCGACGATTTTACATTATCCTGAATAACCATGAAGCAACTCCTAGTGACGGTTCCTCTGGCCGAAGTGTCAACAATAACAAAACAACTAGGGTTGTCGACTACAGCGGGCGAGCCCGTCACCTCAGTAAGTTTTAATGATTATTCGTTCTATCTCCCTGGAGTGAGCGCAGAGGACTTGGACAAAACAGTCCACCGTCTAGCTTCGCCACAAACCCGTAAGAGGCCAACGCCTTGGATAGCCAGGAGTGTTACCCAGCGGGCTTACACTCACGCCCTTACTTCCAATTGCGACCAGATTACTCCAGTCTCTCGATTGGTTACAAGTTCGAGGTCGCTTGCGCGGTCCTCTCCCTTACGAAGCGGTGAAACGGTGTATACCGAATCTATCGCGGACCACAGCGTCCTTTGCCCGGCTGTTCACCCAGGATCGGATAGCCGATGGTCGTTTCAAGAGCAGTCGCCGTAAGGTCCGCAACCACCCCCGCTCTATAGGAAACAGTACTGCTTCCAGACTCCCCCGACTGTTAGTCAGAGTGCTCAGTCGATTGGCTTACGCCGCACGGTGCGCAGACCGTCCAGGAGCGCCAGAAGTTTGATAAGCGCCATAACTGACCAAGGCCAGAGTCCTACCCAGGCTCGCACTTCATGCGTGGAGGCCGTCGGATGGGTGTTGACCCATGAGTGTGACCAACCCTGAACAGAATGGGTCTTCGTGGCCAACTCAGCAAGGGCCTCTTAACTCCCTGTCAATAATAACAGTCAATAATAACAGCAGCAGTCATAACCATAGCAGAATCGAAAGGAAAGCACGCACAGCGTAACCTCAAAATTGTGACAGTTCCCGCGAATTTAACGGACGCTAACCTAGGATCGTCTTTTGAAACGCAAGCCTAACGGCGCGTGTTGCAAACGAATTAAGGGGGATCCATATAGTTAGTTCTGTTAACTATCATAGTTATCTTATTCTTATCATATCTTTCTTAGCTAGCGCTGGTGCAAATGGCCCAAAATCAACTGTTGAAATAATAATTCGTATCTGAAATTGGGGTTGTTAAATGGCTGTTTGAACGCGAACAGATACTTCAGAGTCTTGAAACAGCTGATCATGCAACTTATCTTTAAATCCCGAAAATGTAAAATAATCATTAGGGCTCAGGTTAAGACTGCACTGAAGATGGTCTATCAGCTCGATGTTTTCTTAATTCAAAACTCTCTAGTTTCGAGATTTGTAAAAACTTGCTTTACTGTTATGTATGTTATCTAATGTTACTTGTTTCACTTAAAGAGTTTAGTTACAAATTCCACTAAACACTCAGTTGTATACTAATCTGTAGTAACCGATATCTATTGCTGCAATGGAATTGTGGACACATCCTTGATTTTGAGACATACGAAACTAAAATTTCTTCGATACTTTGGGAGAGACGGACAACTTCTGTAGGCTTAGCTTATTTTCGAAGACTCAAATAGCCAAATGGGCGCGATTGCGTTTCTATTGAAATAAAATCGGAAATTAGTTCATGTGAACGAGACAGAGCAGTACGTCAGAGCGGAATGTGAAATGAACGGTTGTCCCTTTTCCGCATTAAGACTACCCACCGAAGGTGAAGCAGCTAAATCTAACACCGCACGAAATGTGTTCAAACTCATTCGGGCGTCTACAAGCTCGACAGGTAGTTTTGGTGCTGGAAAATCTACAGCAGTTCATTTCATATTCTGTTCTAACGTATTGCTCTGTCTCGTTCAGTTGAACTAAGTTTCCATTTTAGTTCACGAAGAAACGCAATCGGGCCCATCGACATTTTCATTTACCGATTAACACTTCATTCGGTCAGCTGGCTTTTTAACGCATAATTTATCACGAAAACTGTTTAAATCACAGTCATTCCAATGTCCAAAAATATCCGAATCTCTTCATATGTCATACGTCGGTCTTCCTGTATTAGATGGCGAACAAAAGCGACCTTTTTTGAGGATTAATTGTTTTAGTGTTTTTTTATCAAGGTTTAAAGGATTCGTACACAGAGAAGCACGTCGGATTTCTGAATATCAGTGATATGTTTTCATTAGTCTAGCTGATTTCCCTCAGTAAATAGAAAGCTCAGCAAAACATTTTTGTTGAGATACCTAACTCTTCTCGAATGTGGTGATAAATTATAAAAAGGAAATTAACTCGTCCTAATTCCATTTTCTCTAAAGACTCTTTAACTTAACTGCAATCGTTGGCTAACTATTTTTTTTCTGTAAACGTCTATAAATGAAATAACGAGTATTCAGTTACCAGTTTGATTTGTGGTACTGCATAAATTATTACGGAGTCGTAGATTCCCTCTCATTTCGTGTGCTCTAACGTACGACCATTGATCCTATTTTATTTTATTTAATTTATTTAGTTACAATAAAAATATTTTACAGAATGATTTTGCATCACTCCTAACTATGCAGTGTCTGTTCGAAGGAAAACGCCAATTTCATATGATATTATATTAAATTTAAAATTTTAAAGTTTAATTTTATGAAGATGTTAAGAAATAGTTATTGTTAATTTAAAATAATAATAATAATAAAATAAAATAAACGAGATAATATTTAAAATCAGAATAATCATTAAATAATAAAGTAGTAAAAAATAATTATAAAATAAATTTAGGTATATTATATTATGTTATAAAATTAAAAAGCTGAATTTACTCTTGTTTACATATGGGCAATTTATTTTGTTGGACATGTGAGAGTGTGTAAATTGTCTGTGTATGTAAATATTTTGCTATTTTTGAAATGTCATGAGGATACTTTCAGTTTCCGTTCTTCCTGTAATAATTAACCACCGAACGAGACTTTTTTGAAGAACCACCTGTGTCAATCCTGAAATACCAAAGAGTTTTCCTAGAATATCCATTAATCTCGGAGCAAGGTAATGATATTGGTGTTGTCCAAACGATGTAAATCTCCTGGGCACTATATATTGTGGTACCTGCGCCGATCTTGTGTTCATAGCCGGGAACGATGTCTCTGCTTGCGCGCGATTGTAATTTAAAGCAGTTTTTGAACAATACAATTGCCTAATGTCAAGTATTTTTGCTCTGAGAAACAACTCATTGTAAGAGTACATCTTTGGTTTCTTGAGTATAATACGAATTATAGTTTTTTGTACGATACTACGTCTTTCCATTGCACTCATAGAGCATGCCCCCCAACCCAGAATAGCGCATATCATTATAGATTATCATACAGCGTAGTATATTATTTTTTAATGACTAAATTCAAGAATATCCCTTAATTCAAGAAAAATATATAAGTTTTCTTATTTTTGGACCAAGTGATTTATATGAGATTCCCATCGTAGATGGTTATCTATTATTAATCCTAAGTATATCCTTCACTGATTCTATTGGGTATTACATTGAACAATGCCGTAGTTCTTTTCGGCAATTCATCTGCGCCGGCGACATGCAGATGGCTCTGATAGCATTGTCCGGTGTATAAAAAATAACAAATAAATAATAGCAACTTATTTGTTGTTATTTATAATAGCATTAATAATTAACGGTATTTTTTTAAAAAACAAATTATTTAACAAACGATAACAATGGTAACATTAAATTATCACAGAAATAATAAGGAGAAATTAGATGCGACCTATTAGTCTAATGGAGAATTAAATTATATTTTAAAACCAGTATACCAAAAGAAATACATCTTTGTGGAAACAACATTAAAATAATAAGAACAATAATTTAAAATTTCGTTTGTCATTACATTATTATATGTTAATATTTTGAGATATGATACCGTATATTCGTGTTTAGAATGCCATCTATTCGGCTACTAAACATAAGAGGAGGTTAATCAATGTTTGGAACTTTGAGTGCCATCTACACGTTGCCTTTCATAGTAAAACTCTAGGTGTCAAAAAGTAGTACGCCATTGAGCAATCTAATAACCGATATGCAAGACATAATAAATATTACCATTGCAAGACACAGTAATTATTATCCTAAACAAAATATTGAAACTTACTCTGGTACTGTTACTGCACTTGAAAGGCCGCTGGAATATGCATTTATAAGGACGACGCTGAGTAGCAACAGTTGGATGATGATAGGACGACACAAGAGATCAGTGAATGTCGATGGCTGGAAAAGAAAGAAGTATTGCACACATTTTATTTTGAGTAACGTATTTAATAATCGTATTATTAAATATTAATATTATTGAAATATATTGAATAAAAATTTCAGTAATAACGACTATTTGAATACACTTCACAACTTCAGTTTTCTAAGATTTTAATTTTATTTATATTTGGTCTGCACATTGATACATTTATCTTTAAACATCACTTTAAAATACTATTAGATTCGTAAATTTATGATTACTGTTTGGCTTTTCTTTAACTTCTCGTTGATTATTATAAAAGCTTGATAACCTGAGATAACATATATCCAAAAGAAGCCAAGAATGATTCAGTCCAAGTTATTATATTTTTATCATTATAACGACCAGTGAAATAAATTGATAACGTTCCTATGAAAATAGTTGCTATAACTGCTAGCCACATCGTAAGAGTGAATGGATTTAAAGGCAGCAACCAACTCGGCAATAATCTGAAAAAAAAAAGGTAAAAAACACCTTACTTGTTACATATTTTTCAGGTCAACATCAATTTGGTAGTTGCTAAGTTGAATAATGTAAGATTCAGTCATATTTTCCGCTTTATTATTAGGATAAAAGTGCTATTATGTATTTTACTTCTATGTCTTGGTATCTTTAGAGGTCTCTTTATTTAGTGTGGTTCCTCTGTTACATGTTCAATGTAAGAATAAATATTATAACAAACACTACCTCAAAGTATAGTCCCAAGTAGCCCAACTAAATTTGAACTTCTTCTAGGACGCACAATATTAAATTAAATAATAAAATCAAGCCCAAGATAAATTATATAAATATTATATATTTATTATAATAAAAACTGTAAATAGTAACCTAATTAAGTGTTGTGATTTTTCAATAATATCATTTAAATAGCGTTAAACAATTAATACATATATTTAAGCGATAGGTTGTCAAACAGTTGTATAAGTATATTACAATTAGAAGACTAGTTATAAATAAAAAAATAAAAAATATCTGATCCATTAAACATTCTTGAAAAACCCTTAAGAAATAAAAATCACCTGAAATCAGAATAAATTAGTGTAATATTATGAAATTTCCAGGTACATTAAATTAAAAAAAAAAAAACGATAATACCTAGCTTAGAATAAACCAATATTAACTAGAATAAATTATACAAAACAACATAAAATAATCTAATTATTTTTAAATTATTTAAATTAAAAAGGGTAATAAAACCCAGCCTAAAATAGACTATTTATTTTAAAATTTATAATGAATTGAACAATTTAAAACTTAGAGTCTATTTAATTAGACGAAAGACTGTGCAGTGGTAAATCTATGCGTTATATAGGTACAGAAATACTAACACAAAACATGACTTTGTTATCCGTAATACGTGTTCATCCATGTGAAATACATGCATCCGCGTGCAATTGGTGTAATAATACCTGGTAGATTGACAACCTTCCAGGCCCCAACATCCATTTCACTAGATTTTTCTTGAATACAAAAACACCCGGGCTAGTCTTTAATCTAAAGATAATATTATAGACTTTTTGTCTTAAATAGCTATATAAATAGGTCTTTGGCAAAATTTTGTTATCATTAAGGGAACCGCAATGTAGTCACCTGCACCCTGCCTTATGGTATGGTTTTTTTTTACTTTGTTTCTGAGCTTGAAAAGACTTAGAACCATTTTTGTGCATACATTTAGAAACTTCTTAAATTATACTACTCCTGTTGAATATCTGAACAGCCTGCGTAATATTGCTTTTATTATACCATCTGTCTAACGAAGAGGGGTTGCAGAATCGCCTTCGCACATCTTTCTCATCCAATAATACCGTATCATTCTTAAAATACTCTTTAATGTCGCGACTGTAATGACGCGACTGTTTAATGAAAACATGCCTTATTATTGAATCTTACCTCGGAGCTGGAGCTATGCATGTTATGCCAGTTCGAACAACTGGCATCGATAGATCCAGAAAATTATATTCGTGATACCATGTGTACAGCGCAGCTGAAAAATATTTTCGATATTATTTTTTTTTTATTGGAATTAATGAGAATATATCAGTTGGTTAAGATACGTAGCAAGCAAACGGAAAGTAGGAATACAAAAATACAGAAAAATTCTCCTAATCATGTCATATGATACTTTGACAGAACGAGAAATGAATGGGTAGAATTGTCACTTTATATTGATACAATGTGGAATACAGGAATTATATCAAATGGATACGGAAACTAGGGAAAGTAACACACAAATGGATCATCGACACAAGGATATATCAAACGCAAGCCAAGACAAACAGATTCAGAATATATTAAATACAAAGGAAATAATTACTATTTTCTGAATAATATATTATCAACACAAGACAAAATCAAAATATGGAAAACAGTGCAGTTAGTATATAAAATGGATGAAACGAATATGGAAACTAGAGTGGATAAATATATAAATCGATCGCCAAACAAGTAAAAATAAGAAAAAACAAAAAAAAGACAGAAGTCAGATACACACAAAGACAATATAAAATATTTACTGCCCTCACAGTCCCGAATTCTCACCATGCTACTTTTTACGTCGGCTCTATATTGCTAGTATACTGGTCTATTGATTTACCTTTCCGTCCTCACTCAATTCTAAAAATATGCCCCTCTTGTATTTGATTTGCCGTCTCAGGAGTACTCCTGGTTTGGGTGGCACAATTCAGTTTTTCATGTTGTAAAATATTAATAAATATTAATACATATAATAAGGCCGATTATTACATGTATTATCGATAATTGAAACCATAAAATTGAAAGTGTAAATTTAAATTATAAAATTTATAAAAAAAGGTTTTTGAGAGGGTGTAGGTTGTAACAGAGTCAAAGATTGTAAGAAAATGAAGTTGAGTAATGATTTTTTTATAATTTTTATTTATAAAATAAGCCATTTGATAGAAGTGCCTACATTTGGTATAGTCAAGTTGATTTTACATGATTATGTGGTATACCTTATGCGATATACTAATACATTTTTGTATTGATTGGATATTTTTTGAAATTGAAAAACAATAAAAATTAAACTTAAAATAAAATATAAAGTCTCTATAAAATAAATTTGAACTGCTGAAATACTTAAGTAGGTATAAATGAAAAATAAAGATAGTCAAAATATAAAAACAAATAGTCAGTTATTAAATAGTAAAATTAGAAATATTACAAATATAAAATTACAAACATAAATATAGCGCAATAGATATAGTCAAGACAAATTTGTATTTGGTAAATCGTCAATCGTTCAAAAAAAATGAAAAAATCAATTCTGTTTGAGTCCAAATATAATAAATTCGGTCTTAATAGAATACATCTGACAGCAGAGCAGCACCGGACGCTCTGGCTAAAGCCACCACAGAATCTTCTGTAGTCTAGGACTGCATGCAGGAGCTCAACAAATTGGGAAAATCCAACAAAATCACCCTAATATGGATATACCAGGTCACCAAGGCATACCCGGAAACGAAGAGGCCGACAAACTGGCAAAACTGGGCACACTGGAATGCCCAGTGGAGCCAGTTGTAGGGGTCCCCTTTTGCTACAGGTAAGAAAATCATCAGGGACTGCTTGGAGCAGGAACATCGGGCTTCCTGGAAACAGAGTCAGGGATGTCGCCAGGCAAAAGCCATGATGGAGCAACGACTACATAAGAAAACCAAGGCCCTACTTAACATGAGCAAGAAGAACCTTAGAACCACTATCGGTCTCCTCACCGGACACGCGACCCTTAGAGCTCATCTATTCAACCTTGGCTAGACTGAGAGCAAGGATTGCCGAATATGTGGCGAGGAGCCTGAAGACAGCATACACATTGTTGGTCGCTGTCCAGGGCTCGCCGCCAAAAGACACAGTTTACTGGGACGAGCCTTTCTCGAACCCCGCGATCTCCCCAACTTGAAGGTCAGTGATCTACTTGGACTGGTAAGAAGTACCGGGCTACTAGCTGACCACTGACCTAACCACACAGTGGGTAGTTACAAAAGACCTTACAGATCTAGGTGACATCAAGGGCTGGAATCAAGCCCCCCACTCTATCTACTACTACTACTACTACTAATAGAATACATAACTAAAGAATATTTAAAGTGATTTTATTTATGTATAGTCTGTCACCGTTATAGGATATTTTGTTATAGGATATCTATATCATAGGTAATCATCTAAAATAATATCCTTATTAGATTTAACTATAAAAAACCACATACCAAATCCAATATCAGCTCTATCCATGACGATATTTCCTATGATCCCATTACCAGATCGATTGTCCCAGATTTCCCCCCATTCAAATTCATCATCTCTTAGAATTTTTAAACTGCAGTTTATCCATCTGCAACATCAAGGTAAGAAGACTTTTATTGGTGCGTATTTAAACCGAACATCTAGACCAAAATATTAATTTATTATTTAACATACTTGCAAAATTCAATAGCAGCATTCGCCTCGGTGCCTTCGAGGCCCTCGTTAACCTTTTGGTCGAAAATAACGTATGGTTCGTAGTTAAAAGTTGCAAACGTCACCTCTTCTCCTTTCAGATTATTGAGGATATCAGGAAATAAAGTAATATTGTCAATTAAGAAAGTATCGGTTTTAGTATTCCAAGTGTCCAGAACTACTAACGATGAAACTCTAGCGACCCCAACCCCTCTATGGCCGATAACATCGTACAAGGAACTATTGTCTGAACAATTTCTCGGAACCACGGCTACAAAATCAACAGTATATTTAGCAGTGTTAGTATTGAATAAATCCAAAATATCCGATTCGCCGCATTTTGATTGTTCATTGAGGAAAACTACTATCTTTCGATCATCCCTTCTTTGATTTATATCGATTGTTATAACTTTATCAAATACGTCGAGGAAATCGAATGGTGTATGCACATTAACAAAGAAATTGAAACAACCAGTGTCAGCCGACCTGGCTATGTCGTTTCTAAAATGTGTGTTAGTTTGGATGTCAATATAAACGAATTGAGTATCACAAAGGTTGATATTAATATTTTTATCTGTTATAAACGTAACGCATAATGCAGGAATGAAATATTTGACCAAAATTTCTTGAATCAACGGGCCTATTACAAACGAATCGTTGCTGATCGTTGCCGAATTGAAGATCTTGTCCATGGTTTCTGGGGAAAATACTAAGACCAATAAGTATGAAAGCTGAATATATCCCTTTTTATATGTATTGACAGCGTTGTTGTGAAAGTCGAAATTTGGGAGTTGTTTGGATTGCATGAGTTTTTATATCGAATATATATATATATATATATATATATATATATATATATATATATATATATATATATATATATATATATATATATATATTTTCAAATTGAAATTATGTTTATTACTAAATAAATGAAATGATAAAATAATGAAAGGGCACTTATCTGGTCTGTGGTGACCAGGAGTGACTCCACGCCTTTTTCTTCTCTTCTTTCAGTATTTGCTAGGTGTTTCCTGCTGTGGTATTGGAACCTGAATGTCTCTTACAGCGGCAACACAACAAAGCGAGACGAGAATGAATGCTGGAAAATAATAGGCGATTAGTGTTTCTTAAATATTAATGATTGTTATAAAATGTATATCAATATTTCGGCTCAGCCGTCGTCAAGATATGTGACATTTCTGAAATCGAACAATTCTTTGAAAATTTAAATTCAAGGAATCGAACAAAAAGAAATGGATTAATAATATTTTACACGATTTAGTTAAGGTACCATAACCAACCGTGCAAAACGTTATTTTAAATGAATGATTATAAATTAAAATAAAAAGCATTTGATGATTATGATAATATGTTAAACCTTATTAATTTTGCCTATTGAGACCGGAACCTTTGCAAGCGCCTAAAATATAAATATAAGCTAATTCCCAAGATTTGACGTCCCTTTCTTTCGCATTATCACCAAGGCATTTTATTATTTTAACTTTAAAACATTGATCAAAAGATAAATTATGCGCCCTGGCATGCAAAGATATTGGGAGTTGGCTTTCATTTCCTACACTAGCCCTATGATTATTTAGTCTAATATTAAGTGGTGTTGTTGTTTCACCGATATAAAAGGCATCACAAGTCCTGCACAGAAGTTGATATACTATATTTTTTGAAATACAACTGCAATGAAAGGGAACCCTGTAACTATTAGTAGTATTTGGACTGGTAAAAAAAGGACTTAGATCTAACAGAGGACACGTTTTACAACGTGGACGACCACAAGGTTGAAGACCAAAAGTATTATTACCAATAGAGAAATTTTGATTATTTTTTGTTTTGTTTAATATTGATCTAATATTAGGTGGTTTGCGGAAAGATAAAATTGGCGGTGAATCTAAGAGATCCTTAGTGGATGCATCATTAGAAATGATGGGGAATAAATCAGATAATATATCTCGCAGTTTCTCAGCACCAGGAAAATAAGTGGTGCTAAGAAAGATTTTATTATTATTATTATTTTTATTTGAAGTAATTTTAGGTTTTGGTATATATTTTACTTCAGAGTTTAGAATATGTTTATCCAATAGAGGAGCAGGGTATTTTCTTTCAAGAAGAGATTGCTTTAGATTATTGAGATATTTATCTAAATTTTCTTTGTTGTTAACTAAACGGTGTCCGCGAATTGACATTGAATAGGGAATGGATCTCTTGGTGTGAAATGGATGACAGCTATCAAAGTGTAAATACTGTTCTTTATTTGTAGGTTTTATATGAATCGCGGTTTTAATTTTACCTTCGGAAATTGTTAAATCAACATCTAAGAAAGTAATTTGTGATTTAGAAATGGTATGAGTGAAATTTAAAGGGCCAAAATTATTTAGGTCGTCAAGAAAGGTTGTTAGAGTAGTTTGTCCGTGTGGCCAAATCATTACTATGTCGTCAATAAATCTATACCATAATATGGGTTTTAAATTTTGCGTTTGAAGAAAATTTTGCTCGAATAATCCCATGAAAAGGTTGGCATACGACGGTGCCATTCGCGTGCCCATAGCAGTCCCTTTAATTTGAAGATAAAATTCATCTTCAAAGGAGAAAGCATTACACGTTAAGACAAACTCGGCTAATTTGCAAAGAAAATCCGTAGAAGGTATTTGAGGATGAGGTCTCTCATCAAGAAAATAAGAAATGGCTTCCAATCCTAAATTATGAGGAATATTGGTATACAGGGATATGGCGTCAATAGTAACAAATAATAGGTCGTCTGACTTTGGAATTACAGTATTCTTTAAAATATCAATAAAATGATAGCTGTCTTTGATATGAGAATTTAGATTTTTCACAAAAGGTTGTAAAAAATAATCTACAAAAGCCGAAATTCTTTCTGTCGGAGAGTTAAAGCTTGCGACTATCGGTCGTCCAGGATTATTAGGCTTGTGAATTTTAGGTAATAGGTAAAAATTTGGAGTTCGGATAGGATCAGGAATTAAAGTTTTAACATCTTCGTCTGATAATTTTTCATTTGATTTATTTTGTTCAATATATTTTTTTATTTTCACTGCAAAATTTTTGTTTGGATCTCTGGATAGTTTTTTATAGAAAGTTTCATCTCTAAGTTGTCTCAAGCCTTCAGTAACATAGTCAGTTTTGTTAAGTATGACAGTAGTGGAACCTTTATCAGCCGGCAAAATGACGATGCTGGTATCCTTGCTAAGACTCTCAAGAGCTGCACGTTCATCTACTGACAAGTTTGATGTTGGTTTGAGGCTATTTAGGAAAGATGGCTGTGTTACTTTGTTTAATAAAATAGTAATAAAATTTTCTACCGGATGATTTTTTGGTAATGGAGGGGGTTCTTTATTAGAGTGTGGACGAAATTGAGATAGTGCATTGTGTAATTTAATATTATTATTGTTATTCTTTTGATTTGAATGCCAAAATTCGCGCCATCTTAAATTACGACAAAATTTAACAACATCATTACCAAAACTAAAATGGTTCACATTTTGAGTCGGTGTGAAATTTAGACCTTTAGCTAATACTAAATATTCATTGTGGTTAATTACTTTGGATGACAAGTTTTTAACAGCATTTTTTTCTCTAGGAGATGGACCTTGTATATTATTAGAATATGATACTGATGGTGTTATACTGTTATTAATTTGGTTTACTAATGTGGCACGTATTGGTACGGAATCTGATACTAATGGAAATATATTGTTAGTAATTTGGTTTACTGATAGGGTGTGCATCGGAGAGGAAAGAGTACCTTGGTGAACTGCTGGGATAACATTTCGAAGTGAATTTGAATTCCTTGTTTTGTTAACATTGGAATGACTGTAATTTGAAATGGAAACTGGATTCAAAATGTTTCGTGTATTGTTACTTGGGATAATGCAAATTTTCTGAAAGTTCTTTAGTAAATTAAGGAACTTTTTATCGTGTTTTAATCTAATATTTCGTAAATCTGTTACAGAATTGTTAACTATTTTATGAGCTTCTTGAAATTAGAAAGGAGAATGTGTTGTTATCATGTTAACATAAAAACACAGTGAGTTTAAATGTTTATCAACTAAAATTTGATATTCATTTCGCAAAACAGACGTAATTTCCATTGAATACCTTAAACGGATTGCGGTGAAATCATATTGAATTTCTGTACTAATTGCTGCGAAAGGAAATTTTGGTAATAACCCTTTAGGGCAAATGTTGTTTTCTAAACATTTAGAAAGAAATTCAACGTGTCCCGTGAATTTAGCTGTCTTAAGTGAATGGTAATTTATTTGGTTTAACCACTGAGTGTACATAATGGATGTGATTGCAACATAATTAAAATTAGGTAATATTTTAATATTTGATTGTAAATGTGTAAATTATTATTTTTTCAAATTGAAATTATGTTTATTACTAAATAAATGAAATGATAAAATAATGAAAGGGCACTTATCTGGTCTGTGGTGACCAGGAGTGACTCCACGCCTTTTTCTTCTCTTCTTTCAGTATTTGCTAGGTGTTTCCTGCTGTGGTATTGGAACCTGAATGTCTCTTACAGCGGCAACACAACAAAGCGAGACGAGAATGAATGCTGGAAAATAATAGGCGATTAGTGTTTCTTAAATATTAATGATTGTTATAAAATGTATATCAATATTTCGGCTCAGCCGTCGTCAAGATATGTGACATTTCTGAAATCGAACAATTCTTTGAAAATTTAAATTCAAGGAATCGAACAAAAAGAAATGGATTAATAATATTTTACACGATTTAGTTAAGGTACCATAACCAACCGTGCAAAACGTTATTTTAAATGAATGATTATAAATTAAAATAAAAAGCATTTGATGATTATGATAATATGTTAAACCTTATTAATTTTGCCTATTGAGACCGGAACCTTTGCAAGCGCCTAAAATATAAATATAAGCTAATTCCCAAGATTTGACGTCCCTTTCTTTCGCATTATCACCAAGGCATTTTATTATTTTAACTTTAAAACATTGATCAAAAGATAAATTATGCGCCCTGGCATGCAAAGATATTGGGAGTTGGCTTTCATTTCCTACACTAGCCCTATGATTATTTAGTCTAATATTAAGTGGTGTTGTTGTTTCACCGATATAAAAGGCATCACAAGTCCTGCACAGAAGTTGATATACTATATTTTTTGAAATACAACTGCAATGAAAGGGAACCCTGTAACTATTAGTAGTATTTGGACTGGTAAAAAAAGGACTTAGATCTAACAGAGGACACGTTTTACAACGTGGACGACCACAAGGTTGAAGACCAAAAGTATTATTACCAATAGAGAAATTTTGATTATTTTTTGTTTTGTTTAATATTGATCTAATATTAGGTGGTTTGCGGAAAGATAAAATTGGCGGTGAATCTAAGAGATCCTTAGTGGATGCATCATTAGAAATGATGGGGAATAAATCAGATAATATATCTCGCAGTTTCTCAGCACCAGGAAAATAAGTGGTGCTAAGAAAGATTTTATTATTATTATTATTTTTATTTGAAGTAATTTTAGGTTTTGGTATATATTTTACTTCAGAGTTTAGAATATGTTTATCCAATAGAGGAGCAGGGTATTTTCTTTCAAGAAGAGATTGCTTTAGATTATTGAGATATTTATCTAAATTTTCTTTGTTGTTAACTAAACGGTGTCCGCGAATTGACATTGAATAGGGAATGGATCTCTTGGTGTGAAATGGATGACAGCTATCAAAGTGTAAATACTGTTCTTTATTTGTAGGTTTTATATGAATCGCGGTTTTAATTTTACCTTCGGAAATTGTTAAATCAACATCTAAGAAAGTAATTTGTGATTTAGAAATGGTATGAGTGAAATTTAAAGGGCCAAAATTATTTAGGTCGTCAAGAAAGGTTGTTAGAGTAGTTTGTCCGTGTGGCCAAATCATTACTATGTCGTCAATAAATCTATACCATAATATGGGTTTTAAATTTTGCGTTTGAAGAAAATTTTGCTCGAATAATCCCATGAAAAGGTTGGCATACGACGGTGCCATTCGCGTGCCCATAGCAGTCCCTTTAATTTGAAGATAAAATTCATCTTCAAAGGAGAAAGCATTACACGTTAAGACAAACTCGGCTAATTTGCAAAGAAAATCCGTAGAAGGTATTTGAGGATGAGGTCTCTCATCAAGAAAATAAGAAATGGCTTCCAATCCTAAATTATGAGGAATATTGGTATACAGGGATATGGCGTCAATAGTAACAAATAATAGGTCGTCTGACTTTGGAATTACAGTATTCTTTAAAATATCAATAAAATGATAGCTGTCTTTGATATGAGAATTTAGATTTTTCACAAAAGGTTGTAAAAAATAATCTACAAAAGCCGAAATTCTTTCTGTCGGAGAGTTAAAGCTTGCGACTATCGGTCGTCCAGGATTATTAGGCTTGTGAATTTTAGGTAATAGGTAAAAATTTGGAGTTCGGATAGGATCAGGAATTAAAGTTTTAACATCTTCGTCTGATAATTTTTCATTTGATTTATTTTGTTCAATATATTTTTTTATTTTCACTGCAAAATTTTTGTTTGGATCTCTGGATAGTTTTTTATAGAAAGTTTCATCTCTAAGTTGTCTCAAGCCTTCAGTAACATAGTCAGTTTTGTTAAGTATGACAGTAGTGGAACCTTTATCAGCCGGCAAAATGACGATGCTGGTATCCTTGCTAAGACTCTCAAGAGCTGCACGTTCATCTACTGACAAGTTTGATGTTGGTTTGAGGCTATTTAGGAAAGATGGCTGTGTTACTTTGTTTAATAAAATAGTAATAAAATTTTCTACCGGATGATTTTTTGGTAATGGAGGGGGTTCTTTATTAGAGTGTGGACGAAATTGAGATAGTGCATTGTGTAATTTAATATTATTATTGTTATTCTTTTGATTTGAATGCCAAAATTCGCGCCATCTTAAATTACGACAAAATTTAACAACATCATTACCAAAACTAAAATGGTTCACATTTTGAGTCGGTGTGAAATTTAGACCTTTAGCTAATACTAAATATTCATTGTGGTTAATTACTTTGGATGACAAGTTTTTAACAGCATTTTTTTCTCTAGGAGATGGACCTTGTATATTATTAGAATATGATACTGATGGTGTTATACTGTTATTAATTTGGTTTACTAATGTGGCACGTATTGGTACGGAATCTGATACTAATGGAAATATATTGTTAGTAATTTGGTTTACTGATAGGGTGTGCATCGGAGAGGAAAGAGTACCTTGGTGAACTGCTGGGATAACATTTCGAAGTGAATTTGAATTCCTTGTTTTGTTAACATTGGAATGACTGTAATTTGAAATGGAAACTGGATTCAAAATGTTTCGTGTATTGTTACTTGGGATAATGCAAATTTTCTGAAAGTTCTTTAGTAAATTAAGGAACTTTTTATCGTGTTTTAATCTAATATTTCGTAAATCTGTTACAGAATTGTTAACTATTTTATGAGCTTCTTGAAATAAGAAAGGAGAATGTGTTGTTATCATGTTAACATAAAAACACAGTGAGTTTAAATGTTTATCAACTAAAATTTGATATTCATTTCGCAAAACAGACGTAATTTCCATTGAATACCTTAAACGGATTGCGGTGAAATCATATTGAATTTCTGTACTAATTGCTGCGAAAGGAAATTTTGGTAATAACCCTTTAGGGCAAATGTTGTTTTCTAAACATTTAGAAAGAAATTCAACGTGTCCCGTGAATTTAGCTGTCTTAAGTGAATGGTAATTTATTTGGTTTAACCACTGAGTGTACATAATGGATGTGATTGCAACATAATTAAAATTAGGTAATATTTTAATATTTGATTGTAAATGTGTAAATTATTATTTTTTCAAATTGAAATTATGTTTATTACTAAATAAATGAAATGATAAAATAATGAAAGGGCACTTATCTGGTCTGTGGTGACCAGGAGTGACTCCACGCCTTTTTCTTCTCTTCTTTCAGTATTTGCTAGGTGTTTCCTGCTGTGGTATTGGAACCTGAATGTCTCTTACAGCGGCAACACAACAAAGCGAGACGAGAATATATATATATATATATATATATATATATATACATATACATATATATATATATATCTATATATATATATATATATATATATATATATATATATATATATATATATATATATATATATATATATATATATATATATATATATATATATATATATATATATATATATATATATATATATATATATATATATATATATATATATATATATATATATATATATATATATATATATATATATATATATATATATATATATATATATATATATATATATATATATATATATATATATATATATATATATATATATATATATATATATATATATATATATATATATATATATATATATATATATATATATATATATATATATATATATATATATATATATATATATATATATATATATATATATATATATATATATATATATATATATATATATATATATATATATATATATATATATATATATATATATATTTATTGTGACATAGATAGTTGGGGGATACCTTTGGTGACCTATGGAATCTATAGTAACCTGTAGAAACTAGAATCACCTTAGTAAAAGTCACTTTTATTAGAATTCGATTTATTGGGATCTTAGTCCCACCTACGAGAATATAACAGTGATCATTTAGATTACCATTACTAGAATATAATAAAAGTAAAATGCGAGATTACTTCACTAGAATCATTAAAAGTAGAGCAAAAGACATGCGATCCTTATCCAGGGTCGGCTTACAAAGTATTGGATTTTAAAAGAATTATTGGATTGAAGCACGTGGGGACACGGGTATGTAGGATGTGACGATCTTCGACGGAGTCACGTTTCTCTTCGGCTGGCCGATCCCCGTTCTTCCTCTTCCCGGTCTACGCCTTGCTTTCCTACGGGAAACGGCGGGTGATGTACATGCGACGGGGGGCACTCTCGTACGTGCGATGATGTTCACCTTGGCCGCGGTCGACCGTCTTGCGACGCGGTAGGTAGATCGGTGGGAGAATGGTCCAACGGAGAAGATTAATCCGCTAGGAGAATCCCTGTAATTACACAGGAGCAATAAGTGGGAGGGAAGGAAAATGAGGAGTCAGTTTGCCCAATCCTAGGGAGTCGGCTCACTCTTCAATCCATCCCTTCCCACCCGAACGGATAAGGATTCATCTTGTATCTAATATCGAACAACCGCTTCAAAACTCACCGGGTTAATGTATCCAATTCGTGTACCACGGGATTCTCAATTAATATCGACCGCACCAGCTGAATTGCGAATTCGAAAAAAAAGAAGAGCCGGAAACATGGCCGTCTAATTATACCGCTTCCATACTGATTCCTTACTCGACTCGTTTACGCTTTCGGTCGAATAATTTTCATTTATTTTATTAATTTGAATAAGTGTTACAGTATTTTTATAAAATACTAGATTTAATTTCTAGTTAATCGGATCTGATTTAATGTGGCTAAGTGTCCGCGTTTTTACGTACGGGATTTAATTACCAACGTTCATCTTGATTTTGTGTATTAAAAATTGTATAATACCCAAATAAATTATTGTATTAATTTTCCTAGCATCCTGGTTTATAATTTGATCTTTCTTTATTTTTACCGACTTAATTAAAGTTATTCTTTTTCCTAAAATCCATTTTCATAACTGAATACAAGATTTAATTGTGGCAATCGACTAGCCGACAGTGGATTCGGTGTCAAGTGTACGCTTGTAGATACTACGATAGTCGTATGTCGTATATGACCGTCCTAGCTTGCAAAGCTTGTGAATTGCATCAAGATGGCGCTGCATGCATCTTATGCGTGCGTGTATTGTTGTTTAATTAAAGTGCAATGCGAATTTATCGGGGAAAACAGCAATCGTGTCACAATCCCCCCGCCTCGAACCGAAAATTCACGGAAGCAAGCGGAATTTTCGCCTAATTCACGTAAGTACCATAACATCCAACATTCCTACACGCTTCCCAAGTTTGACAGCTTTAAACACGCGCTGATTCTAACCTGTGAACTCACCTGACTCTGGGTCAATGATGTGCACCTAACGCGTCCGACCCGGGATACAATCCTTCCTTATTCGATTCAAGGATAAGCCCTTATTCGATCCCCTCAAATGTGAGGCGTCCCTTGAGGGATGCCTTGGCAAAATGTATACAAAATGTATATAAATTTTTATAAATATAAATATTAATGTAAATGTGCGCCGCTTTATAGTAATCCGCTCTATAGTAATGCTATAGCTCTATAGTAAACCCCGCTCTATGTAAATGTAAATGTAAATGTAAATATAAATTTATATACATTTTGCCGTAGGCAACCCGAGCTAATCGCCATTCATTTGAGGGGTTAAGGAACCTACTTTTACGGATTAGCCCAAGAAGAACGTTGAACAGCTCGGTAATTAATCTTTCATACAAGCTCTTACATTCTTTCAATCATAAATCTCTGCATTCCTCACCATCTATAATACGGTAGCCAATCCAATAGGCATACCGACCCTTTCATTCGACACTGAAGCCCTAAATAGCGTGTGCTACTGTGTCACACCAATTTCGTTGACACCTCATCGAAGCCTCACTTTTCTGCCTAGAACGCTTTGCTGCACTGCTACTTAAATAAAACTTTACTTTTCAGAACGAACGCATTGTCGCATTGGTTCCACTGAAACTGCGGCAACCTGTTGTGTGCACTGGACCCATATTCGATAATGTTCCAGTCTAACTACACCAACCTAATAACAACCACCATATAATGTTTGTGGATATGATGAATAACATTACAACAGAAATTGCATCATGGATTACATTCGGAAAACAACACTATGACGTATAAAATAATCAAAAAAAAACGCTCCCGATACCAGTCGCTGAACAAAACACCGAATGACAAGGTAAACCCAATTTTATTTAATATTTTAATGAATTATGAACATATTAGATGACAGTTGACAGTCTATTTTAAGGTTATTATTTTTTTTTTGATTTTAAATGATTACTGCGATGGATCGGGCTCCTGAATCTGAATACCTGGGGACCTTTGGGGATCCAGAGTTAGATTGCCCGGCTAGCTCAGTCGGTAGAGCATGAGACTATTAATCTCAGGGTCGTGGGTTCGGGCCCCACGTTGGGCGCCAATTGTGACATAGATAGTTGGGGGATACCTTTGGTGACCTATGGAATCTATAGTAATCTGTAGAAACTAAAATCACCTTAGTAAAAGTCACTTGTTTTTATTAGAATTCGATTTATTGGGATCTTAGTCCCACCTACGAGAATATAACAGTGATCATTTAGATTACCATTACTAGAATATAATAAAAGTAAAATGCGAGATTACTTCACTAGAATCATTAAAAGTAGAGCAAAAGACATGCGATCCTTATCCAGGGTCGGCTTACAAAGTATTGGATTTTAAAAGAATTATTGGATTGAAGCACGTGGGGACACGGGTATGTAGGATGTGACGATCTTCGACGGAGTCGCGTTTCTCTTCGGCTGGCCGATCCCCGTTCTTCCTCTTCCCGGTCTACGCCTTGCTTTCCTACGGGAAACGGCGGGTGATGTACATGCGACGGGGGGCACTCTCGTACGTGCGATGATGTTCACGTTGGCCGCGGTCGACCGTCTTGCGACGCGGTAGGTAGATCGGCGGGAGAATGGTCCAACCGAGAAGATTAATCCGCTAGGAGAATCCCTGTAATTACACAGGAGCAATAAGTGGGAGGGAAGGAAAATGAGGAGTCAGTTTGCCCAATCCTAGGGAGTCGGCTCACTCTTCAATCCATCCCTTCCCACCCGAACGGATAAGGATTCATCTTGTATCTAATATCGAACAACCGCTTCAAAACTCACCGGGTTAATATATCCAATTCGTGTACCACGGGATTCTCAATTAATATCGACCGCACCAGCTGAATTGCGAATTCGAAAAAAAAGAAGAGCCGGAAACATGGCCGTCTAATTATACCGCTTCCATACTGATTCCTTACTCGACTCGTTTACGCTTTCGGTCGCCTAATTTTCATTTATTTTATTAATTTGAATAATTGTTACAGTATTTTTATAAAATACTAGATTTAATTTCTAGTTAAGCGGATCTGATTTAAGGTGGCTAAGTGTCCGCGTTTTTACGTACGGGATTTAATTACCAATGTTCATCTTGATTTTGTGTATTAAAAATTGTATAATACCCAAATAAATTATTGTATTAATTTTCCTAGCATCCTGGTTTATAATTTGATCTTTCTTTATTTTTACCGACTTAATTAAAATTATTCTTTTTCCTAAAATCCATTTTCATAACTGAATACAAGATTTAATTGTGGCAATCGACTAGCCGACAGTGGATTCGGTGTCAAGTGTACGCTTGTAGATACTACGATAGTCGTATGTCGTATATGACCGTCCTAGCTTGCAAAGCTTGTGAATTGCATCAAGATGGCGCTGCATGCATTTTATGCGTGCGTGTATTGTTGTTTAATTAAAGTGCAATGCGAATTTATCGGGGAAAACAGCAATCGTGTCACAATATATATATATTTATATATATATATATATATATATATATATATATATATATATATATATATATATATATATATATATATATATATATATATATATATATATATATATATATATATATATATATATATATATATATATTCTTTTTA